>SJJU01007698.1:0-14707 GCA_012932125.1 Conopomorpha cramerella
GGGGAAATTCCCATTTGTATGGTTTTTTCACTATGAACAAGCGTTTGACCACAATCCTGCCTGATGTTAAGCAGCGATGTGGTCTACGATGGAGCACACTTGTTCAGTAGGTACCTTCACCCGCGACTTGAAGACCTTCAGACTGTACTGCGCAGGAAACACAGAATAATTTGAATAAAATATTGAATTGGTTTGGTACAATCTTTTAAAAAAAAACGTATTATAAAACCTTGTAAAGTATTAATGTCAACTGACACAAAATTCAATTATTACTAGAACCATAAACCCGGGGGTTTAAATAATTTCTATAGCCGTTATTCCAAGGGCTGAATGGCCAGTTGACGCCCGGGATGATTTTCCTCTATTATCAGTATAAATTTCAAACAATTTCCATTGTTTCGCGCAACAAAAGGTAATATCCCGGTTAGATAGGCGGCTAACAAATTTAATTTGCCATTTTGTCATTAGTTTTGATTTTGATTCATTTCGTTCTATTATAAGCCAATTATTTAATTTTGGTCGGATACTTGACTTGCGATCGCGGGTTCGTAATCGGCTGCAGGGCATGTGAAATGTGGCCAATAGAACTCTATTTCAGAGCCTACGCCACGCAACGCTTGTACGGTGAAGGACAACATCGTGATGAAACCCGCACACCACAAGGTGTGTGAACCCTATAACGGTGATGGGCTCGCCCCCTGTCACGTTGGATTAACTACGCTTAGTGAAAAAAAAATCTTATATCGAATTCGGAATATTGAAATACGCTCAAGAACAAAAATCATGAATATCATCATCATCATGGAATCATCGGAAAGCGGCGCAACTAAAATGGGATTGGGCTGACCATGTTGCTCCTATGTCTCCGGATCGTTGGGCAAACAAGGTGACAACCTGGATCCCAACGAACGGCAAGAGACCACGTGGTCGACCCCAGGATGACGCCTGGCGGATGACCACGCGAAATCGTTGTAGGTGGGAGAAAAGGAAGAGAGGGTTTTGCCTTGCAGTAGGATTCAGTAGGCTAAAAAAGTTCTGAAACCCATGCTAATAGTGAAATCTACCTTTACCGTAAAACTTTTTTAATCGTCACATAAATTACCGATATCTGTATAAAAAATCGCAGAAAGTCAGTTAGTAAGACACAGTTCATTGCAGTAATGGAAAAATGGTGTTCGTTGAACTGAAAACCGATGAATCGTCTAAATTATATAGAGGACGGTCGTTAATGGTTTTTCACACTCAGCTAATTACCCATTGCCTACAAGAAATAAAATAATGTTCGTGAAACATCCTTAACTGGTCTTCTGAATTTTGAGTCTGTCATGCTAAACGAATTCCTTGACAACAGTCAGAATTTGTTTTTTAAATCATCTAGAACAAGATTTTGACCACCATCCTGCCTGATGTTAAGCAGCAATGTGTTCTATGATGGAGCACACTTGTTCATTAGGTACCTATTCACCCCAGTGACTTGAAGACCTTCAGACTACTGCGCAGGCAACACAGACTCCGGCAAGTCATTCCACATCCTAGCGGTTCGCACTATGAAAGTAGACGCAAACCGTTTGGTCCCCGAGGACGATGGCGGTACCGCGGTGACCCTGGTACCGTCGTGATTTCCCGAGATGGTCCGTAAGGGCCTAGCGCGTCTGGGACCGTCCTTGATGTAGTGGGTAAGGTCGTTCCGGGGGCCCCGGCAGTAACGCGCGAGTGGTCACCGTGGGGTTTTAGTGGGGGCGAGTCCCACATAACCCCGCCGTTGTCCCCGCCAGCGGTGGCGTATCCATAACGGAATATATATTTTTTTATCGCATCAAATCCCAGGAACCCGATATAAGCGCCAATCCCTGCCCTTATTTGTCATTATGTCGTGTGCAAGGACTTTAGTAGAAGTTCTATTGATGAGATGTATAGTGAAAGAATACTTATAATCGCGATATAACTATTCATAAGATATACCAAGCTTATCGGTTGTGTGCCAACTAACAAAAAAAATACAGCTTTAATAGGCTTGTAACAACGTCGGTAGTTAACTAGTTAACTAACTAGTAAGAGGCTAAATCAATACTAGGTGAAATGTTACGTTTCAATAGCAGGTGTTATTTTCTTTAAAAAAAAATAATTAAAAAAGTTCCTGTGTGATTGGTACAATTTTTCCAAATCAAATAAAAGTTGGTTGTTTATAAGCACTTATAAAAAAAAAACCAATAACAACTGTATAAAACTTCAAACCCCATTTGATAGAAAACTGACAACAAAACAAAATGTACACGCGCTTTCACTTCACAAAGCATTAATGGAGTCAAGGTTGATAATAATTTTAATTTGCTAGGTTTTTTTTTTGTATTGATATACCTACGCCATAATCTGTTACATTGTGTGACGTATTGACTTTGCTTGATTGTATTAAACTCAGACCAAACTGTCATTTTGGTAGTAAAAGTAGTGACCAGAAGTACATACAATATCCTGCTACGCCGTAAGGGACAGAAGATAAATATCTCTTGCTCTTGCACTCCTGCATTTTTTTCATATCGTTGTTTCGTTTTATTCTAAACGTCAGTTTAGGACTGCAAGTCTAGTTTTAGTGTTTGGTCAGAGATGCCTGCCATCATAGGCTGCAATCAATCCGTCAATCACAGAGATTGACGCCGGGTTGCAAAGGTGCAGCATAGGATTTGAATCATCATCATCATCAGCCCATACTAGAATTCAGGATTTGAATAGCTGTGCTTTATTTTATTTACAAGCAGCTAATTCGGAAAACGTTGTATTATACATATAAATCTTCTTCAAGAAGAATTTTATCCTCTAAAGAAAACCGTAACAAAATCCCTTGCGTAGTTTTAAAGATCTAAGCATACATAGGTACAGACAGCGGGAGGCGACTTCGTTTTATACTACGTATTGATTAAATGTACCAGGTCAGAACAACACTTTCTAACATAATGTACTAATAGACGCAGCTTGGATTTTCTGAAAAATTGTAAAACTAGTCGAACATCTGGACCACAGAAGCTCGAATACAAATAGTCAAAAATTATTTGCTCACTCACTTTTCATATACTCTAAAACACATATTCGTATTAGAAAGACTGACAAAAACTCTGGGCTTATTTCAAGCCATTAGGTACTTACCGAGTGAAGTTGGCCTGTTTAACCTGAAACAAAGAATTGGATTAGTAGCACATACTTCCGCTAAGAAGGACGGTAATGAGGTAAGGCGCTTAGGAAAGAGTCCAACGCCTTTTTAAGACAGAGCACTATTGGGAAAATAAAAAATACATAGTGGTATCGATACATAGTATAAAACCCGCTGTCTGTGCCTATGTATACTTAGATCTTTCGAATAAGGCAATGAATTTGATGCGATTTTTTCTTTAGTAGATAGAGTCATTCTTGAAGAAGGCTTATTTGTATAATATATGCATATAATAGCAGAGAAACGATTAAGAGAACTGCTGTCTGCAAACGACTTGTTGATAAGAGTAAAGTCGTACGCTTCATCTATGTGGGTCATTGTCATAACCAGTAAAAAAATTGTTATGGAGAAAAAAATATTGTAATTACTCTGTTACCCACTTTACTAGGTATGGACAAAAAAATATCTGATTCCCTTCTTTTTTGTTTATATTACAGAATACAACTTCGTAAAATATTTTTTTTAGTTACACAACATTTTAGCCCTAAAAGTCCGTTTCGGTGGACTGTTACCGACCTCTTACTTTACAAGAGATCAGTCTAATAAAAATAAATCTAAACCGTGGTAAATTCTATGAATAATTTTCACACTGAGAATATATCATTTAATAACATGACAGAAAACTAAATATTTAGACATCTTAAAAATTATCTTTTCTCCAAGTCAAAAAGTGTTACACCTAGCCACATCTATTCGGTGGACATCCGTAACTAAATGAAGATTTCAAATAAAAAATAATATTATGTTAGTGGGACGCTACCGAATGAACACATCCATATTGTTCTGTGACTCTGTGATTCGCGCGCACAGCCATTATGCCAGCAAACGCCTACGCATAAAGTTATTGCTGCTAATCGAACAAAAATTTACTATGTCAAAGTTGAGTAGTTCTTTCCGGTTACTTCAAAATATTGAAGAGTAATGAAAAATAAATATTAATGTTCTAGTTATTTGATTCACTGTTAAGTTCCTAGTAATCTCGAACATTTGATTTTGACAAAACCTCAAAATAGGACGTATTGTGGGATATCAAATAAGAAAACTCTATTCTGTGGACATCTTTTTGGTGGACTTTGTGTCCACCGAAAAGATCAATGTCCACGGAATAGAAGTTATGCTTTTATTTTAAACGTGTGTTTGTCACTATTTATTATCAAATGTTAATAATAAATAGTGAAAAACACACGTTTCAACAACACACAAATAATTGTGTCATTTGAACCATTTGAAACCAATTATTGCCATGATCAGGACTCTAGTCCCAAACATGAAACGTCTTCATATTTTGAGCGATGGACCTTCGACACAGTACAAAAACAAGACAATGTTTCACTTGATTGCTGCTTGCTTGATTGAAGCAACACAAGCAAGTAGCATACTTTGGCACTTTAGTGAAAGTGGACATGGGAAAGGAGCTCCTGATGGAGTCGGAGGCTGTCTAAAACGATCGGCTGACAAACACGTAGCAAAAGGAAATGACGTCAATAACATAGATGCGTTCATTGAATGCGTACATCAAAATTGTTCAGGCATTGAAGTCATTAAAATCGACGATGCAGCAATTCGTGGCATTGAAACTTTGGTTCAGAATTGGAACATCAGCGCTTTCCGGGGTACAATTCAAGTGCGGCAAGTAACGTGGGATAAACGACAACCTAAAATTCTGCACTTCAGAAGACTGAGGTGCACCATTTGCGATCCGAATACTGCATGTGGTCATGTCTGCAATAATGATTTGGGGCAGATAACACTTGATTTACCATCAAATCAGTCGTCTTCCCAGATACCTCCTCCTACGCCAGTTTCGAGTAACGTCCCGAGTCCCCTACTAAGTCTGGCAAGTCCGTTGCTGAGCCCTAATTGGAGCCCCATTGTGAACCAGTTACTGCATTCAAGAGATGAGCACAGATCACAGACAACGTCTAGTCCATCGATATTTGCACCACGTAAAAGTCAAGGTGAAACACCGACAATCTCAAAGTTTTTTGGAGGAATCACAAATCCAAAACGCATACGTTTCGTTGATGTTTATTCAGACAGTTCAAGTTCGCCACCTTCTTCTCGGCCAGAAACTCCTAATTATGGTTTAAGACCAAGTAAACAGAGTAATGATATTGCATCATCGTCATCCGATGATGAGGAAATATTTTCCACCAAAAAGACATAATCTTTACGGTGGACAAGGACAATTTATTTTTTGTAGCATCCTTAGAGAAAGTAACGTATAACTTTTTGATTGATTTACTTACAATTTTTATATTTAATTTTACTGCAAAAGAGTTTTTGAAATTATTAGTTTATTTTTAAGTTATAATTTAAGTTTACATCCATTCGGTGGACAGTTAAGTCTTCTCGGTGGACCCAAAAAATGATTATTTCCTCATAATAAGTGAATATGTTAAGCTTGATCTCTTGTGATACCTGTATGTTGTTTTAATTTATCTATATTTTTTATAAAAAGTATCAAATTTAGAAAAAGTGTATCTTTTTTTTTTTCGAAATTCCAATCAGCCTTTGACAATGACCCATAAATTCAAATAAGGAACACTCGAAAATGTTAGGATTCCTTTCTTAATAATTTTTTTTCTGGGTAATTTTCGCAACAAGGTGCTCACTTGACGTGATTTCCGTGTTATGATTTATTATGGTTTTAAAAAAGCTTTAAAGCTTGAGAGCCTGCAAAGTGTATACGTGTTCACGGTGACTACTTCGATAGCTGTAATAAAGAATAATGTCGGTAACTTGAGTATCTAATTTCTTTGGGTATGACCCTCGTATTACGACTTTCTGCGATCGCCAATCCGCTTCATCATGAAAATGGGGAGGTCATCGGCTAGCAGTGGATTTCACGTGACTAATGACGATGACCCGCAAAGTCCTTCGTTCACATTTAACCCTACCTCATTTAGCTTTAAACTAGACTTGGTCTAAAAACTTTTACCCAACAACATAGATCTTACTGTACCAGCCGGCTTAAGGTAAACACTTTCAACTTGCATGGGCCATCAATAGCAACAAACATATCATAACTAAAGGTCAGGTTACAGAGGAACTATGTACAGAGAGTTCACTGCAGTATCTGTGAGTAATTAGACACACAGTTGAATGAAATACATAAATATATTAATAGTGAGAGTTACGATGCCTCGGGGTCTCGCTAATAAAATAAATGGAGAGTACCCGGGTAGGGTTGGGAATCTTCCGACGGATGGACTTGTTAGTAATATAGTAAGTCACAAATCGTTGTATTTTTTAAGTTAGAACCACATCTATTGCACTGCTAATGAAGGTGTCAAATATACGCAATTTCTTTTAAACACAATGAACAAGCTATTGATTCCCATCCTGTCTGATGTTAAGCAACGATGTGGTCTACGATGGAGCACACTTGTTTATTAGGTACCTATTTACCCGCGACTTGAAGTCCTTCAGTATTGTACTGCGCAGGAAACACAGACTCCGGTAACAAACTGGTCTAAGACCTATCTAAAGGACAACTAGTTAGTCAACGTTTTAAACTTTTCATGAATACGGCGGAAAGGTACAACATAGTACAAAATAGAGTAGACTTCAACCATTGAAAATTTAATAGCTTTGTGGTAAATTCTCATAGATGTCATTATGATAACTGAAACCCATAGAAATGGGACTACATGGGAAACACCAGCTTTCAAATAAATACAGAGTCATCAATAAATAAGCATGGCATAAAAGGTGACCAAAATCATATTTGGCGTACAACAAGGATTTTTGGGTGATAGGCCGGGCATTTATCACTGATATGATCATTAGGTTATTTTAACTTACATTCGTGACCTAACACGTGTAGCCTATACCTTTATACGGTACCAAATAATTTAATTTAATTTTAAATCATGTGTTCCTCCACACGTCTCATAATAGAGCCCTGTCCACCCCATTGGGCATTATGGACGTCATTATGACATGCGCGTGTCATCATAGATGTAATTATGTTGCGAACGTAAAAATGTCATGGGATTTGGGATTTTAAAATAAAATAGGGACTGAGGGAGAAGCTGACAGACGTTTAGAAACAAAAAAAAAACATTTCGCTACCACGTCAAGAATATCAAAACATTTTTTTTTCAGAATAAACTATAAGATGCCAGTATATATACATATATGTATATATATATATAATAATATAATGAAGTAAGTACTAAAACCTTAACGTTTTTGACTTACTCCACTTTCTCAGGTGCCGGGACAAAGTCGCCTGCGCGGCCCACCGCCCGGCCAATTGATTAGGCGGCGTCTTTGTGTAGTCCCGCCGCCGCCGCCGCTGCCGCTATACCGCCCAGGCCAACAATTTGCTGGAGGCCGGGCCAGGCCTAATTTTAATAGCCATATAAAATTTATAATTACTTAATGAATTTATCACGTGTGTCCACTTTGTGGGATGAAAGCGTTTTGTATTTGATGTACCTACCTAAGTAAAAGTATCAATAAATTATTGTTCAATTGTGTTTGTTTAGGATAACAATGTAAGTACAGTCAGGCATGTTTGGATTGAAACACTTTCGCCTTTTTTTTCTAGATGGTTGGGTTATCAATGTTTTATACTGCGTGCAAGAGGACCCCGAGCAATGGTTTTAGAAAGGTTGTTGTGCTTGTCAGTATGAACAACTTTTACGAAATTAAAAATATCTATCCCCATACAAAGTGTCCCTAGACAAAAACTGTCTTGGGTCCTTATAGTTCCTAATATACAGTATATTAGTACTGGATGTACACGTCGGTGTTACCCCAAGTTTATCACCCTCCCGTGAGAAATTGGGGTTAAAATATAATATATACACTTCACGCCTTTTAATCCCAAAGCGCGGGGTAGGCAGAGGCACTTGCTAAAGCAAATGCCCACAGTTCACCAAGCGTATTTAACCCAACGAGACACGTGGTGAGCCCATCGCTGTTATAAGGTTCACACTCGTTATGGTGTGCGGGTTTCAGCACGATGTTGTCCTTCACCGTACGAGCGTTGCGTTGCGTACACAGGCTCTGAAAAAGAGTCCCGTGAGAGTCCCCGAAGAGAGAGTTGGTACCATTAGCCAGGCTCGAACCCGCGACCTCCCGTTTACAAGTAAAGTATCCGACCAACTGGACCACAGACGATAAAATATGGCCTATATTATGTTATTCTGATCCAACTATAACATTGTGAAGTATTTGCGTGAAAATTTAACAAACATCTATCCAAATTTTCGGGTTTATAATATTGGTAGGATTTGTAAAATTATATGAAAAATTGCTCATTAAAAAAAAACAGTGAAAGTCAAAACCAGTTTCGAAGAAAACAAACGAAAACTAAAAAGAAACATCGTTAACCAACAGTTGGTTTTCTTTGTTTTGTTTCACACAAAAGCACTTAAAAGCTCTTTACTAAGGTAATATGGCGAGGATGATATCAACTCCTCTGGATCATATATATACGATGTACGTGTACTTCACCTTTTGACACCGGGTAGGCAGAGGCATTTGCTAAGCATTGACCGCAGTTCACTAAGCGTATTTAACCCAATAGGTTTCACACACCTTGTGGTATGCGGGCCTTCGTCCACCGTATGAGCGTTGCGTTGCATACATAGGTTCTGAAAAGGTACACGCCCAGTACACCCGGTCTTGAACCTGCGACCTCCCGATAGAAAATCAAGTATTCTAATTTTATATACCTGCAATATTCAAAATTTTTTTTTATTTATTTATTTCCAATCCGGTAATTCTCTCAAACAACAGGCGAGGTTGAGTATCCTAAAACAAAGATACTTTGTTTAAGCTTGTATTGTGATAAAATGCATAGAATAAAGGAATAATAATGGAATAGGTGCCACATATTGTAGATAAACGTCGTGAGATCATTGTGCTTAGTTAGTTTAAAAAAACTCGGTATTTTCATACATAAATTGTCTGCAAATAAATATTTCTTCAAATAGACATATCAATGTACACTTGTGAGCAAAAAATCAAAATATACAATTTCAATCATCAATGCATAGTATAAAACAAAGTCGCCTCCCGCTGTCTATTCCTATGTATGCTACCTTGAAAACAATAATACTTTATGACTTTCTTTTTCGCTATTTTACTGTCTTTAAATAACAGTCTCTTTTACTCAGCCAGCCTGGATTTCGAGATATTTACATGTTTAAAATTACATTGTTCACACAAAATTATATGTGACCCGGAATCTTTGGTCACAAGTGTAGTTCCACTTTACAGCCATTTTCGTAGGACAGATCGAATATTTTATTAAAAGTGGTACATCTTACATTGTTTCATCATGGATGCCGTCACTGTACAAGCCCGAGTGGAGTGACGGCGGCGGTAAAGTATCTTCAAACATTTGAACGGGGCGGACAAACAAAAACAAAGACTTTTTGACTTATGTGGTTTTAAGTTAAAGTGATTTGTCACTTATACAGAGTGAGCCGTATTTAACACGTTCGGAGACACTTAATTTTAGACAATTTATATTTTACTGCTATGTCGTTGAGAGGCGTGATGCGTCCCGGAAAAGTGTTAAGATTTAATCCTCTTACAAATTAATATATTGTGTCCACTCTATCATGCATGTGTATGCAGTATGTGTATAAGTATACTTAAATAGAACCCAGACGCATCCAACAAGTATTTAAAAGCTCATCACCATATCACTTGTCAGCAGTGGGAATCGGACCCACGATCCTACGGAATAGAGGCAGGCATACTAACCACTACACCAACCGTCCCGTCAAAATTGTATTATTTTGTATAAGGGTCCCTTGGTGAATTCCGTAGCGGTAGCACATGTATTTCTCCCTAGTGAAACGTGACCTCCGAGGACAAAAGGGATTGTGTGTTGGGCTGGTAGTAAGTGTATTTTTCGTAACGAACCAATTTGAAATCAGCACTCTCCTCCCGCTGTCTGTCCTTATGTCTATGCATAGATCTTTAAAACTACTCAACGGATTTTGACACAGTTTTCTTTAAAACAGTGTTACCCTTTTTTATCTTGGGGATGTCCGTTATGGACACCCCAGCGGTAACGGGGACAGCGGCGCGGTTATGTGGGACTCCACCACTAAAACCCCACGGTGACCGCTCCCGCGTTATTGCCGGGGCCTCCGGAACAGCCTGAACCATTACGTACAAGGGAGGCCCCAGCCGAGTGTTTCCCTGATATTGTATGTGTGTATCCTACATATAAACATTTTAAAAGAAAACTACGTCAAAATCCGTTCAGTAGTATATTGGCGTAACAACGTTTTCAGGATCAACTAGTTGTACAATATGTCGTAATAGTTCTAAAATGTTGAGGTCAATCTATAATTGCCTCAAAAGTACCAAAATCATAAGCTGTTTATACCTTAAAATGATTTTGGGCCAAGAATGGTTTACCACCCTAAGGTTAAAACCCGGTCATCAGACATTTAGCTTAGAATTTTACATATCGAAATATAACAACTGTGCCGTGTGGTAACGGCGAATAGAATATATGTGTCACCATCCTAGCCCAACTTTTCCCATCGGGGGGGTCGTAAGATGCGACCGAGGGAGCTCTTCAGAGGACGGGCAGCAGTCCTTTCTGTGAGTTAAACCACAACACCACTGCGATCACCAACCCCCCTGCCAAGCGAGGCGATTTTTGGCATTTCACCCTAAATGACGGAAATCATTGGGCCCTCATCCAGCAGAGGACGTTACGTAGCTGATTATGAATATAACAGCTGTACCATAATGTGGTCGTCATGCCCCAGAAGGGGGAGAGTTGGCAACAAATCAGGGATGGACATAGATAATTTGTACGGAGTCAAGAAAACGTGTGCGTTGAAAAGAGGCAGGCGCACACGTGTCCAGATAATGGCCCGTATGCCGAGAGGCAGGTAGGGCTTGGGTGGTGGTGGGATTATCCTTGATAAAAAAAAGCTGTACCGTATTGAAGTTTTTCTGACACAAGAAGTGTTATAAGAACAGCCAGACTACTATCTTGGCCGACCATACAGTAGGATGGGGGAACAACATGCTTTATGGGAGGTGTATGAGAGACTGACGCGCGTGCCGCGCGGGCATCGATTGACGGCACGGTGCGGCGACGCGCTTGCGCCTTGGCACGGACAGTCGGGCACAAAAGTGCTTTGTGATGATTTATGGGTTTCGACAGTAATTTTGTGACCGCCTATGTACCTATTTTAAAATAAGTAACTATACCATAAAATAAGTATAAAATGTAAGAGGAATTATGTTTGTTGGACGGTAGAACTCAGGATGGTGAATTTCTGCTATTGGTGTTTCTATATAAATTTACGTTATGTTTTCCACAAATTTCAGTCAAAATTTATTTCACAACACTTGGGTTAGCACAAAAAACAGTTGTTCTATGATCCGAAAATCATTGACGTAAAAATAAGGTTTATTTCTTACGATTCGGGGTGATAAAAAGGCCTCAAACATTTTGTAAGGTGATTCTTGGCATCAATTATTTTAACAAAAATCGTCAAAATACGACCTGATTGGACAATAGTTATGTATCAAAATCTTTTATCTGTCTCAAACATTTTGTAAATTTCAAACGGCATTCCTTTACATATAGTGCGAGAGAGCTTAAAAGCTTTTCAAGCATTTACGCGCTTGATAGTACTGCGCCTAGCACAGTTGTCTCTGCGACACGGGGCCGGCGTGAACACTCCGCGGCACGCTCGCACGCGAATTGGGAAATTATTGGAAATCGACACTTTTTACACTTACGTCCTTTTGGCCCGTGACCTCCGCGAGGAATAACATAATAATGTAAGTACCTATTTTGTTATTTTTTTTAATTGTGTAAAGCTTTTTTTTTGTTGATATAAGGAATTTGGCATTAGAAAAAAAAACTCATAAAATTGCCAAATGAACATAATGTATTACATTTCGGTAACATTATAATGTTAATTAAGCAGAAATCTAACAATAACTTAAACTATATAGTTTTAAATTGTATGTTTAACCTCCTTTCATTAGTAAAAGAAAAAAGAGTACGCACTCAGAAATTGGCAATAAATAAAATGACTCACATCAGGTCTGGCGAATTAAAATACGAACAACACAAGCTGGCGCCCACAAACTGCGGTAAAGTTGACCTTATTTTCTAATGGACCTGTTGATACGTTCCCGTACTGATTGAATGTACTCGTGTGCCTTTTTTTTTAGTAACTAAAAATAAAAAATAAAATACACGCTTTTACTCCCAAAGAGGGGTACGCAGAGGCACTTGCTAAAGCAAGTACCCACGGTTCACCAAGCGTATTTAACCCAACGTGACAGGGGGTGAGCCCATCGCCGTTATAGGGTTCACACAACCTGTGGTGTGCGGGTTTCATCACGATGTTGTCCTTCACCGTACGAGCGTTGCGTTGCGTACATAGGATCTGAAAAAGAGTCCCATTGGTACACGTCCAGTAGCCGGACTCGAACCCGGGACTTCCCGGTTACAAGTCAAGTATCCGACCAACTGGACCACAGACGCTCTTTTTAGTAACTGTCAAAGACTAATATGATTTTTAGGATAGGAAACCCAAAGTTGCTTATTCTAATATTTTTTATGAAATGAAAACCAGATCTCTTTAGTAGGGTCAAACGGTGGATAGAACCTTAGCCTAGCTAGGCTTTCCGGCAGCCGGTTAAGAGACAGCCGAATTCTGACTACACACATCAAAAGTGTCTAGGTATCAAGAACATTTTTAGCTCTAAAAAAAACTAATTTATTTAGATCAAATCTAATCTTCTGGATTGGTCTTCTACCTAAATCCCCATGCCTGTATCAATGACAATCACCACATTTTGAATAAATTATTATGAATGAATTTAGTTTTTGTAAAATATATTCTTGATAGCAATCTTCTAAAATGTACTTGATCCCTAGCCACTTTTGATGTGTGTATTTTAGTAATTAAAACTGTTCTTGTCACTTTCTAACGTACGGAAAATTCATAAGGTGATTTAGATTTCAGCAAAAAACACCACTACTATCGCCAACCCGCCTGCCAAGCGTGTCGATTATTGGCATTCCCCCCAAATGATCATGGAAATCACAGACATCGGGGGAGGCCCTCGTCCAGCAGTGGATGTCATGTAACTGCCGTTTTTCTACTGTAGACTTTGGCTTTTCATTACATCTTGGGTTGACTGGTAGAAAATGCAATACAATTCCGCTATTTGTCAATTGTGAAATAAAGATTTGAAAAACCAACAAAAAAGGTGTGATTAAGAAGATAAAACTCGTATTTATGCTCCGTTTAACTGTTTTATTAGTTAAGGTAAATTTAGGGGTTAAGGTCAATAAATATTAGCTACTGTATTTATTTTATTTATTTATTTATTGTATTTGTTTTATTTGAACCTTTATTTGAAAAATATGTAGAAATTGACTTTTTCATTAGAGTTTCAGTCATTATCTGTCTTCTAATATTGTAAAATATTTACTTTGTAAATTACTTGCAAAAGAGTTGCAATCTGAATTTACCGGATAACAGTACTTTGCATTAATATCCCATTTATTTTGAGAAAATAATGCTGATTGTAGTAATTCTTCAACTTAAAAAATTCACCATACGGTGGAAACTCAATGTGTTATGGTACAACAATGTATAAATATAAATAAATATCCCAGGACATTTTTACACACGGTCATTTGACCCCAAAGTAGGATATCTGTCCTGTACTATGGGTGCCAGAGCCTGATACTGACATTTGTATTTACAAATTTGTATATTAATACAAATAGAAAAATAATACCGGGACGCATAGCCGAATTATGACCTTTATTATTATAAAGTCCTTCTCCTGTTATTGCGCGGGAAGTGATGAGATGAAAATGGTTTCTTTATTTTCAAAAATATTTTTTCGCAATTATTGTGTTAATGTGGTGGAATTAGTGTAATAATGATGAAAAATAATGTGAAGTAAAGGAGAGGACTATTACTTGATCAATTTGTTATTTCCGTATAATGTTCCACGCATCGATTTCGATACGACTTTGACGATTGACGACTTTATCGATTGCGACAATGACACCGACTATATAATTATCATTTTTACAATTGTACAAGAAGAGTTTATACTTTACTAACGGCATATGGGCCAAAAGCCCAAGTCCACGTTAAAAGAATAAAAATCTTTCTCCTTCTTATATTAAGTCCTATATTAACAATTCAACCCAGCACACACAGATGGTTGAAGGTATCTTCATGGTGTTTTCCTACACCCAATTGCGTACCGAACGCAAGCTAATTCAATTATCAATTAATACATGGTATAAAACAAAGTCGCCTCCCGCTGTCTGTCCCTATGTATGGTTAGATCTAATAAACTATGAAAAGGATTTAGATGCGGTTTAGTTTAGAAGATAGTACGAATCTTGAGGTAGGTTATATAATACATGCACATAATAATGAATACAACCAGAAAAATGTATTTTTAACAACGTTTTCCGGGTCAGCTAGTAGGTAATATACTATGATTGTAGTTCAA
>SJJU01007699.1:0-30151 GCA_012932125.1 Conopomorpha cramerella
GCGATGGGCTCACCTCCTAACACGTCGAGTTAAAATACGCTTGGTGAACCGTGGACATTTTCTTTAGCAAGTGCCTCTGCCTTCCTCGCTTTGGGATTAAAAGGCGTGAAGTGTATTTTTTTTCTAAGCAGTTATTCAACAATAGAACACAATTAAACAATATATAGATAGAACACAATTAACTGAACAAGTACTAATTTAATTAATAAGACCACTTTCATAGTGCGAACCGCCAGGATGTGGAACGACTTGCCGGAGCCTGTACTTCCTGCGCAGTACAGTCTGAAGGTCTTCAAGTCACTGCGGTAAATATGTACCTTCTGAACAATCGTAGACCACATCGCTGCTTAATATCAGGCAGGATGGTGGTCAAACTCTTGTCCATAGTGATAAATAAAAATTAATAAGAAATTATGAAAAAATAGACAAAATCTTTTGACGAAACTCCGAGACACGAACGTTGAAGATGTCCACGCCGAGACCTCAATTGGCCATATTAACGAAACCCTAAATCCTTGTTAAAGGGGACTAGCCTCCCAGGTTTGTATTACACCTGGGGCCCAAGTCTGCTGCACTTTGGCACACACATCAAAAGTGTCTAGGGATCAAGAACATTTTTATCTCTAAAAAAATCTAATTTATTTAAATCAAATGTAATCTTCTGGATTCGTCTCCTACCTAACATAACCACTCTATGACATTTAATATACTATGCGAATTCTTCCATCGTTTGCATTAAAAGTGTACATTTTGCGAAAGTGTATAGATTGCGAATCATTATTAGGGGTTCTACAAAAGTAAAGAAATTGCTACGGAATGCAAAGATGAACGTAATAGTTAATGAAATGAGAAAGTGTATAAAATGCTAACAAATCAATTCCCCGATGCCTGTACCAATGACTTATCACTACATTTTTAATAAATGATGAATGAATTCAGTTTTTGTAAAATATATTCTTGATTGCAATCTCTCAGAGTGTGCTACGGAGTTGCATAACCCAATACCCCCATCGCGTTTTTACAATAGGATAACCAGGAGAACGGCAAGACGTCATCCATACCAGGTGGATTTGCCATTTACGCGAACCAAACGGTTTGCGTCCACTTTCATAGTGCGAACCGCCAGGATGTGGAACGATTTGTCGGAGTCTGTGTTTCCTGCGCAGTACAGTCTGAAGGTCTTCAAGTCATTGGGGTAAATAGGTACCTTCTGAGCAAGTGTGCTCCATCGTAGACGACATCACTGCTTAACATCAGGCAGGGTGGTGATCAAAAGCTTGTTCATAGTGATTAAAAAAAGGATCTTCTAAAATGTACTTGATCCCTAGACACTTTTCATGTGTGTAGTTGCATCGCTCTGACATCATAGCGGCAATCGATGTGCATTGCCTGATTTCATTACTCTCACTTCACTGTCGTTCTTAGTAAAACAGCAATGCACATCGTTTGCCGCTGCGATGCCAGAGCGATGCTACTACGATAGTATAGCAGAATTGGCCCCCTGATTATGGCGAATAATTCATATGTGCTCGCTCGTGGCATATGGTACGGGCAATTAAAAACACATTAAGTATTCAGAACTAAACACGTTTATTATTAAAAAAAACACATTAAATATGCAGAACTAAACTCATTTATTATTAAAAAAACACATTAAATATGCAAAACTAGTTTCATTTATTATTCAGAAACTCATTAAATATGCAAAACTAAATTCATTTATTATTCAGAAACACATTAAATATTCAGTACTAAGCTCATTTATTATTAAAAAAAAACACATTAGGAACTCAGAACGAAACTCATTTATTATTAAAAATAAACATTATATATGCAGAAGTAAACTCATCTATTATTCAGAAACACATTAAAAATTCAGAACTAAACTCATTTCTTATTCAGAATGACATTAAATATTCAGAACTAAACTCATTTATTATTCAGAAACACATTAAATATCCCGGACTAAACTCATTTATAAGGTATTCAGAAACATATTCCATTCCAACTCAAGTATCTCAATGTTTAATCACTATCATATTAGTTTGAACCTTAGGGTGGTTGGTATACCAGATTATTGGCCAATCGTACGCCACCAGCGTTCTTAATGTAATGAAAAACACCGCGGACCCTCGAACTGCAATGGATTCACGATCTATCAAGTTGGGTCCCCCATTTTGGGATGTGGATAGTTATCAATGATCTACCTTTACCTGACGTGAATCACTATTATGTATATTAACCCTTTCTTGGCCATATTCCGCCCATCGATGTAATAACAATGAAACTACTGTCTAATAATTTATTTATTGAACAATATTAAGATAAACTTTGAAACAGAATGCTATGCGCCACAGGCTTCGTCAACACGAGATAACACATCTATACATATAAAAGAAAGTCGTGTTAGTTACTCCATTTATAACTCAAGAACGGCTGAACCGATTTGGTTGATAATTGGTGGGGAGGTAACCGGGAGACGGACATAGGATACTTTTTACCCCGATCCTGTTGGTCGCGTTGCTATATAGAGGGCGTTATATTTTGTATGAAGAACTGAAATTACGCGAATGAAATCGCGGGGCGTCCACTAATAAAATATACAAGTAGGTAGGAAGGCTCAAACATTGAAAATCTCCAAGTAATCCCTACCCGAGTCCTGTGGTAGAGTACCCAGGACGCTAGTGGCATTTCGCGGCTGTATGGCTATGCTTATACTTTGACCTAGGTATAAGCCAGCTCTAGGGTCCCCAGAAACATCAACTAGTCGCGTACCCCATTTCTTATAGAGTGTTCGAGCTTCATGGCCCCATGTTCCAAATGTTTCCACGGCGAAGGGAACAAATGAATATTCGCTAGGCAAATCAGCGTATTTGCGTTTCTTGGCCATTTCCGCCCTAATTGCCGCTGAACCTTATTATTGTCATAAGTTGAATATCAAGGAAAGTGTTAACGAACGCTGCATGAACGAATTGTGATTAATTATAATGTACAAACTTGCTGTTAGCGTCAGAAAAATAAAAAGGAAAGGTCCGGATGGTTCGGCGGTGGAAAACATTGTTCTTTATTTCCAGTTTGACAGTAAGAAATTTGACAAAAAAGATTTTACATAAAAAGGTTCGCAACACCAGCCAAAAACCTATATTTTTATTTATTTTTTTACGTGGTGGAATCCTCATGGAGACAGAGGACAGCGAACGGGGTTGTTTCGGACTATTGCCCCCATAGATAACTCGTCTCGACTCGATTATTCGTCAGTATTATTAATTACTTTATTATAACTGTTTACGTAAAACATATCTTGAGCCCCGTGTTTTTGAAGAAATACATTATTTTACGTCCCAGACCAGCATTGGATTAATATTTTATTATGTACGTTGAAAATAAGGTAAATCTAGGGGCACTGCCGTGCCCCCGCCAAGTCGAGCGCGAAGCAAACACTGCCGTACTTTTACTGGAACCATTCCGCCGCATTTTCAAGCCCCTATTTGAGAACCTCTGGATAAGACCAGAACGCAGAAATTTTCATCATCTAGTAAGCTATGATAACATACTTAAAATCCAAAATTTCGCGTCTGTGGTCCAGTTGGTCGGATACTTGACTTGTAACCGGGAGGTCGCGGGTTCGAGTCCGGCTACTAGACGTGCACCAATGGGACTCTTTTTCAGAGCCTATGTACGCAACGCAACGCTCGTACGGTGAAGGACAACATCGTGATGAAAACCCGCACACTACAAGGTGTGTGAACCCTATAACGGCGATGGGCTCACCCCCTGTCACGTTGGGTTAAATACGCTTGGTGAACCGTGGGCATTTGCTTATTAAGCAAGTGCCTCTGCCTACCCCTCTTTGGGATTAAAAAGGCGTAAAGTGTATTTATTATTTTTTTTATAGTTCCGAAGTTAAGCGAAAGCAAAGTTTCGCATTTATGACACACACTCACTCACTCACCTACTCATGATCATCAAAATAGAACTAGTACTTCCCATAAACTCAGAGCGCTGAAATCTGGTACAGAGTTTGGATTTAATAGCCACATAAAGTGAAAATTATAAAAACTACAATATTCGAAGATCTGGAGTACCTGGTGACCAAGACTCCTAAAAAGAAATAAAATGTGTTAAATATGATTAGGTTTTGTACAAAAAGAAGTGAAATCCTACCAAAAACATTCTGTAAAATAACTAGCCAAGTCTCGATGGAGCTGCTTGCTCATCTCTAAAAAGTAATGAAATCTAGACAAAATCGTGCTAAGTCTAAGGTTCCTTACTGCGATTTCTTCATTATAATAAGTAGTTAGTGTTGTGTGACTTGGCCGATGAAGGGTACTCAAGGGTACAGAACCAGGTGCTCCGTGACAATATTATACAAATCTGTCGCCAGAACCGCTACCCATTGACGATGAAAAATTGCCAATTGGACAACGGTGATTGAATAACAAGTGAAAATTAAGACTCGATACTGGTTTTGTACCCTTGAGTACCCTTCATCGGCCAAGTCACACAACACTAACTATAATAATGAAGAAATCGCAGTAAGGAACCTTAGACTTGGCACGATTTTGTCTAGATTTCATTACTTTTTAGAGATGAGCAAGCAGCTCCATCGAGACTTGACTAGTTTTTTTACTGTTTTTGGTGGGATTTTTATATTCCACTGATGCTTAGTCGCGTCTAAACTAAATCCAATAATATCTGAATTGATTATGGAGCTTACCTTCGACGCGTGCGAACGATGTCTTAAAATTATAGGGACACGTTTTTTTTAAATCCCATAAAAGATTGAGCCAAAAACTAACAATCATGGACTAACGAGACTTCTTTTTAATTATCTTTGACAGATTGATTATTTTTAATGGGGAATTTTCAAACTCCAAAAATGTTTTATCTAGATGTCCCTAGTAGACGTATCGAGGGCGACTTCTGTCAGTTATATTTTACTACGTTCTTTATTATTTGGGTGAATTATTCAAACTTCAGACACTTGTGTAACATTGTACAACAAACAATTAAAACAATTTTCTGTCACCTGCAATACTGACCGCTTGAAATTTGTCATTTAGTTGACATTTATCCCCCCTAACACAGGTAGCGCCATCTGTCATAACTAAAAGAAAAATAGGCCCTGAAAATTCCGCGTAAGAAAGCTTCATTGGTGATCAATACGGTACTAATTTAATTTAACCTAGTACAGTAACAATGTATATTCCCTCTTACCGAACGCACGAGTTCCGAGACCTATCGAATTGTGAAGCCCCGAGTGTAATATGAGGAGGGGTTTAATAGAGGCACCGATTTCATACATGGCTGCGTTCATGCACAATATGAGAACGTAATCAGAGAAATTCCTTATTTGATGACGTGAGTTCCACCGCCTCTCTCCCGGCTCGTGTAATAACTGCACTTGCATTGTCAGGGCGGCGCGATTACGGTTCACTTCAGCGATCGTTTTGGCCTTCAATTTGCCATGGCGTTGAAGAAATGTATTTTGAAATATCATGCAGATTTAAATACTGCCGTAAATAAACTATGTGAAACTATCCGCAGTTATTTTTCTGTACATATGAAGAGTTTTCTTTAAAAAAAATACCAACAAAAGGTGGGTTCGAAGACGAACGATCATAGAATAAAGTAGTTGCATCTCTTTCGTTTTCAACTATCTTTGACAGATTGTATTTTTCGAAAACTCCTCATCCTTAGAGGTGAGCGTGAAAGAGCAAGAGATATTTACCTTCTTTCCCTTACGGCGTAGCAGGGTATTGTATGTATTGGGCTAAAATAGTCCCCCGCGCGTCTCAAACCGCAGCGCAAACGAGGGTGACACCGCGCCGGTGCGTTCTTTGGAGATCCCGGAGTCACTCGTTAAGCACCGCCGAAGGCCACCGGAGGGGTTTTAGTCGGTGTGAGTCCGACATAACCCAGTCTTTCCCCTGGGCGGCTAGGTATCCGTAACGGATTTCTCCTTCGAAAAAAAAAGGGTATTGGGGCATGTCCTTCTGGACCCAAACTAACAGTTTTACTACCAAAATGACAGTTTGGATCCACGGTGCTACGTGGCGTTCAAGTCTAGTTATGTTAGATCTGAGGCTGAGGCATTTAATTTATAAGTGTTAGAATGTTTTTATCGAAGTATTATTTATTATGTTTAATGTACTTAAATACATATTTTTTAATTTTGTTTTTATTTTGAGATTACCTATTTATCCAACAGCATTACGCATTAGGATAACCTATTACCTATGTGATGTTTGTTTATGTGTAAATAAATAAATAAATAAATTTTGCTGTGTGCGTCTGGGTATTTTATTTATCTATGTACGTACACACATCAAAAGTGTCTAGGGATCAAGTACATTTTAGAAGATTGGAACCAAGAATATATTTAACAAAAAACTAATTAATTCATAATGTATTCAAAATATGGTGATAAGTCATTGATACAGGCATGGGGAATCAGGTAGGAGACCAATCCAGAGGATAAGATTTGATTTAAATAAATTAGACTTGTTTTTAGAGCTAAAAATGTTCTTGATCCCTAGACACTTTTGATGTGTGTACTAGTGGCGAAGCTAGCGAGGTAAGCCGGTAGTGAAAAATAGGCACTTAACCAAAGCTTATTTAGATTTTTTTATTTGTCTTACTTATTTGAGCTATAATAAATCGCTACGCTACTTAATTTCCTTGAAAATATTTGGCTTGTCTTGTACTACCGGCTTACCCCCTAGCTTCGCCACTAGTGTGTACTAAACTCTGGTAGTTGCATCGCTCTGGCATACGCGTAGCGGAAACGATGTGCATTGCTGATTTCTTTACTTTTGTATCACTGTCGTCCGTAGTAGAACAGCGATAAAAATCGTTTGCCCCTACAATGCCAGAACGATGCAACTAGAGTGTAGCATACTAAAGGTACCAGTGGCGTGTACACCATATAGGCAAAAATACACTGCCTACCTTAGTATTTTGGTTATCCGACCTAATAATAGAGTTATTACTAGGTCCTTTTTTGTTATACTCACGACATAGCCTAACGAAGATCCTGTGTTTTGTGGGTGAGTAGATAGGTATGTGCCTATATTTCGTAAAAACAAGTTACTTATACATTGGTGTCAATCCTTGGGGATTACTGCCTACCTTTTCGTAAAAGCCAGTGCACGCCACTGAAAGGTACTAATAGACATGCTACTTAGTGGCATGCTTTTGGGGCTATTACGGTAAGTAACCACCAAGACGTCAAATATCTCGAAGCTTCGACTCTATATATATATATAATAAGAACATTAATATTACGGGAATCGCTGCAAAAGCATGCTACTTACTAGCATGTGTGTACCTTTAGCCCCCTGGACATTATCTCAAAAATATTTTACAGTTAGCGGAATTTGGCGCGACAAGACATTGCATTGCCGGCTCTTACATTTTTATGTGCTTGTAAAAGATCTTTCCTGTCATTAAATTCACCACACGCTCCTACTGCTACGGCAGTTTCAGTTTTCATCATGGCACAAGGTTCATGTCGTTATTTAGAAATAGTTTTAAACAGAGTTACTTGGTAAACGGTTTGTATGTTAGATCATTTTTTTATTGAAACGCGCACAAACATTATAACTCTATATTTTGTTCACCAGGCGAAACAAAATTAAATCTTGCGCGGAAAAAAAGAACGCCTTGTACAACCGATCGATGTCTTGTGTGCAGAAATAGTGACTCTTTGAGGGTAGTTGCGGATTCGTATCGAACCAGTGAACGTCGCAGCCGCCGCACTCCAGTCCACTCGTGACCACGACGCATGCAACCGCGTCGAAACGTCGAGTAAAATAACAAAGGTAAGCTCGAGCTTGTCTTTGAATATATTCGCGCCTATATACCCGGTGAACAATATTGGGTTTGTATGTTGAAGGCGGGTCGTTCGAGAATGATATTGCGTGTAAATATACCCTGAAAATAGTCTTACAAAGGTTGTTAGAATCGTCAACGAAACATCTATGTGCTACGGAGTTGCATAATATATAAGACAACCAGGAGAACGGCAAAACGTCTTCCATACCAGGTTTACGCGTGCCAAACGGATTGAATCCACTTTCATAGTGCGAAACGCCAGGATGTGGAACGACTTGCCGGAGTCTGTGTTTCCTGCGCAGTACAGTGTGAAGGTCTTTAAGTCGCGGGTGAATAGGGTACCCAATGAACAAGTGTACTCCATCGTAGACCACATCGTTGCTTAACATCAGGCAGGATGGTGGTCAAACGCTTGTTGATAGTGATAAAAAAATCTATGCTTTTTGTTTTTGCATCTCCACACAAAATATAAACATTTTTACCTAAACAGACGACATTTTGTATGAGAACAGAATATTGTTTTCGTTTCCGAGCAATGTCGCCATAGTAAAAGTTTTTGATTTCGACGAGCTCAACAACGTTTCGAAAGCCATAGCTCGGGGTCCATTTACACGCAGTATAGGTTGTATCTGGAATAATTTTGATTACAAAAGGACAGAATTCAACCCGTACCAGTTACCCGCCCACACAATTTGTAAATTTCCCCTCGATTTAACGGGTCTGCTATCACCAAAGCCTGACTTCCCTATCGAGGGACTACTTTTGAAATATCTCTTTTCCAAGAAAAAAAAATACATAAATATCGGTCCATAAACGACGAAACTATCAGCGAACAAACATAAAAAAGCATAATACATGTATATACGGCCGAGTTAGGAACCAGGACCCTTGTTTCTCTTAGTAATGATAGATGGCGCCAGCTGCATTTGAGGGGATAAATGTCAACTGATTAACTTCAAGCACTCAGTATTGGAGGTAACAGTTAATTTTTTTCTTTGTTTATATGTTACAAAAGCATCTGAAGTTTAAATAACTTACACAAATCATAAAAAAAACGTGCCGAAATATAACTGACAGAAAGCACCATGGACAGCGACATCTAGATAAGACTTTTTCTTGGAATTTGAAAATTACCTATTGAGAAAGGCTTTTTTTTTAAATTAAAAAAAAGACTAACAAGTAGCCGACAACACAGTCACACACTTAAAAAACAATAAATAAATACACTTCATGCCAAAGAGCGGTAGGCAGAGGCACTTGCTAAAGCAAGTAAGCAAAGGGTTCACACACCTTGTGGTGTGCGGGTTTCATCACGATGTTGTCCTTCACCGTACGAGCGTTGCGTTGCGTACATAGGCTCTGAAAAAGAGTCCATTGGTACACGTCCAGTAGCCGGACTCGAACCCGGGACCTCCCGGTTACATGTCAAGTATCCGACCAACTGGACCACAGACGCTCATCATTTACACTTAGTTAACCTAAATTAACCTTTATGGTCATAACGATAACATACATAATACATCAACCGAGGGGTTTCGTCCGTCAGAACGAATTTACAGTGATTTTGCCCGACGTCACTGATGATGTGAATGGAATGCTTTGTATTGTGGCAGGGATACGGTGTCGCCAAAGTGGCGAGCGTTTTGTGGAGGGACCGCCATTTTGTGTAAAATGAATACTTCATAACGAAGGCTAGCTTGTTGCCTGGTCTGGGGCCAAGTGTACTACATTTTAGTAACCAATGTGGTTACTAAAATGTAGTAGCAAATACTTCAGACATCCAATAGAAACCTATTGCTACAAGGATGAACTTAAAGATTCCTACACCAAACATACTGGATGTCTGATATCTTTGTCGACTGGCTGATGAGCAGCCTTTTTAGTTTTTAACCAACTTCAATAAAAAGGAGGAGGTTCTCAATTCGTCTGTTTTACGTGTTTGTAATTTTTTGTTTGTTATCTCAGAACTTTCGCCTGGGTCAACTGATTTGGATGTTTTTTTTTTATTTGAAAGCTGGTGCTTCCCTTAGTTTCAGCATGTCATACAAACTATAGCACTCTCTATACTGCACTAAGTCCCACAGGAACAGTATAAAAAGCAATAATCCTATGTTATTCTCCTGGTTCTAAGCTACGTCCCCACCAATTTTCTGCCTAATCGGTTGAATAGTTTGTGAGTTATAAGTGTTGTAACAAACCCGTCTTTGCTTTATATATATAGATTATACAAATTTACTTTTTATACGTCATTTATAAATATAAATGATATCTCTTATTGTATTCTTAATTTGTCAAATTTAGTTGTTATTGAGCCTCGGCATTGGCCACATTTGTTATTTAAAAAAAATACACTTCACGCCTTTTAATCCCAAAGCGGGGTAGGCAGAGGCACTTGCATTTGTTATTCACTGAAAATATAAGTCGAATTATGAGTTGTTTGGAGTTGCTTAAACATGTTTTCCAGATAATAGGTGCGTCTATTGCTATTAGTAAGAGCGACGTAAATAAACAGTCATAAGTTGCAAAGATTTCTCCCATTTAAATACAAATCGATTACATTAAAATACCAAAAAGTGAATTAATATACTCTTTTGTTGTACCACAAGTAGGTAAATTCATTATCTCAATGAAAATACAAGGCGGCAGGTCGGGAAAAGAAAATGTTCAATTATTTATGAAGAATAGATTGAATTTTGTATTTGCTTACAAACGACATCCCCAAATATTAGACTGAACCAAACAAGGTTTCGTTTGTCTAACTTTCAATAAGGAGATCGTATTGTACGGGCATGAAATCGCTTAATTGCTTAAGTAAATTGTATGCGCATTTCAAATGAGTACTTATGGTTTTTATTTATTGAATATTAAAATACTAGCTTTCCGCCCGCGGCTTCGCCCGCGTGGAATTTGGTTATATTGCAGTATAAAGGACAATTATAAGTATAAGTAGATGTAAAATACAGTTTAGACGATAAAACAAATTTTATGTCATCCCTTGTGAATTCCTCATTTTTGAGGATTCATTATCGTATTATTTAGCTTCTAAATTTACATGTTCATATTCGTTTGCAATATATTACCTTGTTTTAAACGACACACCGCGCCATCTCCAATCCATCCATCAAGAAAACAATATTTTTGTTTTCCCTCGGGAACATAATTTTTTCCGGGATAAAAAGTAGCCTATTATTTAATCCGGACTTCTAACTTTAAGTATGCAAATTTAATTCAATGCAATCGGTTCAGTAGTTACGGCGTGAAAACGGAACAAAGAAACAAACTCACTTTCCGATTTTTAATATTAGTAAGGATAGTAAGGATTTAGTTATTTTTCTGACTGGCGTGGAAGTATTTTGAGATGGTATAGAAGGAAATAAGTGGTAAATGACTCAACTTATGCTTCTATGCTGATCTGGTATGTAAATAACGACCTAAAAACTCCGGAAAGTTCGACAATCTGAGGTTCTCTCTCACTACAAAAGTGACAAGCTTTTAGTGTGCTTAAATGGAATATCATATATATGTCCAGCAGTGGACAAGTATGGGCTGATGCTGATGATGATAATGAAATGGAATATCTACCGGATACGTGAAGAAGTTACGCCGTTCTTCTTGTTGTCCGGTGGTAAAAGCGCGAAGCTGATTGGCTAAGACTAAAAAATACTGTAGCATACTCCCCAAAAGGCAGTCGGTAGATAGGCTCGCATCTTTACTATGTTCTAGGCTAGCTAGCTATACTCAGATCAGGGATAATCCCACCACCACCCAAACCCTACCTGCCTCTCGGCGTATGGGCCATTCTTTGGAGACGTGCGCGTCTACTTGCTTTACAAGAAATACGCAGTAAGGGACAGGGATACTCCTACCACCACCCAAGACCTACCTGCCTCTCGGCGTACGGGCCATTCTCTGGAGACGATCTACTTGCTTTTGTAGTAGCACTATACTGCCGATAACTAGCAGATATTCTGCCGATCCACGACAAATTCATGCGTGCGGTATTCACGTTTGAACTTGTGCCCGATAATATTATGCCAACCTTAACGGCTTTACCAATAAACGCGGTTTATCTATTTCGTCGTTGTAGGTTTCTCTGAGTGTTTGTTGAGTATGGTTTATATGTATAATATATGCATATAAAAGAAGGGGAACATGTGGGCACACAAGAAAGTGGGTAGGAATATCCCGTTATCAACCAAAAACACAATAATAATATTATCAATTAAAATTAATTAATGTATATTGACAATGTTTGTCGGGTCAGCTAGTATTTTCTATACTAATGCTTAAACGTTGGGTGAAATGCTTTTAATAATCTATAGACATGTGTCTGAAGACAGAAGTCTTCAATCAGTGTGTCCTACCTGTAATGACATACGGAGCTGAGACGTGGACACTGACGGCACGGCTGGCCCACAAGCTCAAAGTCGCACAGCGTGCTATGGAAAGGGCTATGCTCGGCGTTTCTCTGAAGGATCGAATCAGAAATGAAGTGATCCGACAGAGAACCAAAGTCATCGACATAGCTCATCGTTTTAGCAAGCTGAAGTGGCAGTGGGCCGGCCATATTAGCCGTAGAACCGATGACCGTTGGGGAAAACGAGTTCTCGAGTGGAGACCCCGTCTCGGCAAACGGAGTGTAGGACGCCCTCAGGCAAGGTGGACTGATGATATACGCAAGATGGCTGGCAGAAGCTGGATGCGAGAATCCGAAAACAGATCACAGTGGCGTGCAATTGGAGAGGCCTATGTCCAGCAGTGGACAAGTATGGGCTGATGATGATGAGACATTTTCTTAGCAAGTCCTATGCATATTTCGCTTTGGTATTAAAATAATATCTCATTATTTTAATATTTACAGTCACTTCCAAGGCCTATATAAAATACACACGTGAATCGGGGCTCAAAAATCATACCACAGAAACAAAAATAACAACACAATACCTGTGCGTTGGCAGAGATAAAAGCTTTGTGAAAAAAGCCAATTTATTATTGTTAACAAACACAAACAATGGTTTTGTGTTTGAGCCAAACGCGCTTCGGACGGATTTGTTCGGTATGGTCTAAAGCAGGGCTGTCCAAACCATGGCCCGCGGGCCGCACGCGGTTCCCGTAGAATCTTTTTAATCTTAATAATAAAAAATAAACACACTTCACGCCTTTAATCCCAAAGAGGGGTAGGCAGAGGTACTTGCTAAAGCAAGTACCCACGGTTCACCAAGCGTATTTAACCCATCGTGACAGGGGGTGAGCCCATCGCCGTTATAGGGTTCACACACCTTGTGGTGTGCGGGTTTCATCACGATGTTGTCCATCACCGTACGAGCGCTGCGTTGCGTACATAGGCTCTGAAAAAGAGTCCCATTTGATACACGTCCAGTAGCCGGACTCGAACCCGGGACCTCCCTGTTACAAGTCAAGTATACGACCAACTGGACCACAGACGCTTTTATTCTTCTTTGTTTAAATACATTAATGAGTAAATGATTTTTCTCGCGACTAAATTTAAATGTTTTGGATATGTTCGATCAAGCCGCACAGATCACTCGAGAATTCGGAGAATTTCCCTTATTTTTATAATTTTTTTGCGGCCCACCAATTTATTTAGTCATTTTTATTGGCCCTGGGTCCAATCTAGTTTGGACACCCCTGGTCTAAAGTAATGAGGATTTTTCAGGGCCCCTGTTTCTCTTAGTTATGATAGATGGCTCTAGTTGTATTAGGGGGACAAATGTCAACGAAATTACTAACTTCAAGCAGTCCGAGTTGAAGGCGTCAATAATTTTTTTATTGTTTGTCTACATGTTACAAAAGTGTCTGAAGTCTATATAACTCACCCAAATAACAAAAAAACGCACTAAAATATAACTGACAGAAGTCCCCCTGGATATCTACTAGCGACATCTAGATAAGAAACTTTTAGACTTTAAAAATTCCCCATTAAATTGAATATGAGTTCACTCATATTTAGGTAGGTATACTGCAACATTTTCGGTGACGGGAATCGTAGCCGCGACCGTTGTTCTAGATACCCGTGTTCTGATCACGAGCCCGGCAAAAAAAATAACATAAAAATATATGTTAGAAGTGTGTACATGCACATACTACCTTGCTTATTGGAAATGCAAAGGTCACTGGGCAACTTAGTATGGAAACCATACCCACGGCCTACAGAAAGAAAATTGGTTTGGATGTTTAGATAAACATCCCTAGTTTACGAAAAGATATGTCGCATTAATGTAGAGTATGGGAATCTGCCCAAAAAAATAAAATTAATGTATAAGTAGAAGTAGGGATAATTCGACATTTTTCGTCCCACTGTGGACTAACTTAACTCATTGCGTTTGTCTGCTGCCTTTAACTATCTACTTATTGCACGTAAAATATTAAAACTTATTCTATCTCCCTAATACTGATGTAGGAATCTAATTATTTTTAATAAAACAAATGTAATAAACAAACGATGTATTTATTCAATATGATCAATGTCAACAGGCACTGTAGTGCCGTCCAAGAATCTTGCTGGCGCATCAATTCGTTCCTGGTGTCTTGCCCATGACAAAAAGTAGACCATACTGGCTATATATGCACAGCATACGATAGTTCGTCATCAGTGGATACAAGAACAGTAATAATCTTCTATACTATCCCTGCCCTCACTTGTAGGATTCATCAATATGTAAGTGTAATATTGTTTACTCCTGACGTAAAAATAAAATAAAAAAATAAATACACTTCACGCCTTTAATCCCAAAGTGGGGTAGGCAGAGGCACTTGCTAAAGCAAGTACTCCTGACGTGTCGCGACTGAATTCTACCGCGAATCAATGTTCTGTTATTTATCGATTCCTGATGCCGGTAAAGTACCTACCACAATGTATAGGCCATTTGGTCGTAAGTGTTAATGGACGTAGGTGATAGGTGCCTAGTGTAAATAATATCATGTCATCGAACGTCAACCCTGGGAAATCGAACGCGGCATCACTGGCATCAATTGCAGTAAAGGCTACCCTTTGCCTATTTAAATTGTGTGTTCCCTTACATAATCCACCAGTTAATTTTTTCTATTAATATTTTCATGAATTTTATTGACGAATTGCTCGGAGTGAATGCTATCTTCGTATGGCCGCCGAGTAGCATTGATGAGAGCTGCAAATATTCTAAAGTATGCCATCATGTTCGGTAATGAAACATTCAAATAAGTGTGTCGGAATACTTTAAAATCCTTTTTAAAACGCCCGTAATCATAAGTCGCGACTTGTTAGCATCTCCGGTTGTTAGTTGCTCTCCTCTGGATCTTGATGTTGATCTTCTCAGAGTGGAATCTAATCTCACCCAGGAGGCATAACATATAGACCGCGAACCATCAAAGGGAATCCGAAAAAAATACATGTAGAAATGTTCTATTTTATTTTATTACCTACTTTTAATTATAACTAACAGCTGAAAATAATGCTTATTCTTACCTCACGTGGTGTTATTTCCTGTAATTATAACTTGGTATGATCTCGGACCCTTTCTGTAAAGTGTACTGTGAGAATATGTTTTCTTCGACGCAACACAGAGCGGCTATACAAAACATAACTGTTTAGTATTTCCATATCAACAAAATTCAATAAAACTTGTCCAATATGCGAGTGAGGCGGCTAATGCAGCTCCTAGCCGTGCATTTTTGTTATTGTAACTATTTTGATTGATTACAACAGTAAATATTTTGAAACACTTAAAGTTGTTTTTAAGACATCTGCCGCGATTTTTTGTTTTAAAAACTACATACAATGAAAGGTATACTAAAAATCAATAATTTAAAATTAATTTAATGTTTGTAGGACATATTTTGAAAACCGGGTCAGATTTCGCCCAATGACCTTTCTGAGAAATACTTCGAAATTTTGTATTTTCCTTATACCTGGCGATTTTGCAGCATCCCACCGCAATATTACGTGTAACTTATTTAAGAGTTCCGATCCTTGCTTCGGGCATCCGTGACAGGTGTACCTAATTACATCGTTTTACATAAATTTCGGTCAAAATACACTTAACGTCGCCTTACCGCGGTAAGTCCGTTAATAAAGTTTACTGTGGACCCCGGGCCAGTGAGTAAATTGAAATTCTGCCAAAGTGAAACTAAAATAAAATGGAATTTAGTAGCGACTAAGATTTACTTGAAGAACGAGCGCTTGAGGTTTAGTGGAATATATCTATCTCGTTTATTTGCATACGAAAAGAAAGAGACGTATTGTGTAGAGTTCTAATGACAGAGCTGTTGAGGTACACCATTAAAGCGATTATTCTCAAGCTAAGTATGATTTGATTAGTTCACAATGATGCGAAGTTTCGTTCGTTTGCTTTTTTAGTTTCTCGTTTATTTTCTTTAATACGCTTTGAAGTCTATCTTTTTGAGCCGGGTTGCATAGAATCGCTAAACTTAATATATGAATAATGAAATATTGCACAATATTAAACTGATTTAATCAATTACTTGCGTTATGGAAATCAGAAAATTAAAAATACTTATAGGTATGTATATGTATTGTTTTTTTAGATACGTACAATGAATAATTGCATAATAAATATAATATGTAGAACACCGATGCAGATGCAACAAGCACACCAAAGCTCATCATCAAGCTGTCCCGAGCAAGAATCGAACCTGTGACTTTCCGAAACAGCAGACATGCTGACCACTAGCCCAACGGATCCGTCAAAACTAGTCATACATTTTGTGTATGAAATACATACATACACTTCACGCCTGTCTGCCAGAGGGGTAGGCAGGGACTACAGATCTCCATTTGTCATGGTCCTGACATACCCATTTCGCTGCATCTACGTACATTCATACATCTTTTCATACATGGCCTCCGGTTTCGAGTACTTTTTACGCCACCTTCGGCCAGGACATCACCAATCTGGTCAACATACATATGTCCTTCTTGGGCGACCTCTACTCACCCACTCTGTGTGAAATATACCGAAATATTACTCACTAGTGGACGCCCCGCTACTGCATTCACGCAGTTTTAATTCTAATAAAAATACTGCCTCCAAGTTGTCATCATCATCATCAGCCCATACTTGTCCACTGCTGGACATAGGCCTCCAAGTTATAAAAATCAAAAATTGACGTTTTTATCGTAGACATTTCTACTGTTTTTAACTAAAGGGGTATAAAGGGGATACCCCTTTAGAGTTTGAATTTTATCCCTTCTTATCTCACGTAAACATCATAAAAGGAACCCCTGGGCAAATTTTCAGCTTTCTAGGGTCAAAGGTTTGGGCTGCGCGTTGAATGAATCAATCAGGACAAAATAAAAACTCGGTCTCTCGCCACGAAAATTTTTTGTCCCTCCGTTGCGCATAGTGGAATAACAAATCCTGTGGGACGTTAGGGCAGAAAGAGGGTGGTATTATCCCCGTAATAATATTATGTAAAACAACGTGAGCAAAATTTTAGCATCGTAAAATTCGGATCGTTACTTTGAATAGGGTCGTAAAGTGTTCTTTGGTTTTCCTTCTATAAATATAACTTGGCGAGTTTAATTATTATAATAGGCGACTTTTGTTGACTGTGGCTGTTTTGCAATGTTCAGTTTTAGGCGTTATACAGTATGGTTCCTGAAACTGGGGCGAAAATTTTGAGAATAGACATTCTCTGTTTATCTATTCACTAGCTGTACCGCGCGATGTTACTCGCGTTTTTTTTTCGTTCCTTCGTCCAGTATCTTTTATTCGTTACAAACATCCAAAATTCTTTCCTCTTTATAATATTATAGCAAATAATGCATTAATTTCGACCAAATTTGATTACCATAAAAACATGATCTTACAGAGCGTCTGTGGTCCAGTTGGTCGGACCCTTGACTTGTAACCGGGAGGTCCCAGGTTCGAGTCCGGCTACTGGACGTGTACCAATGGGACTCTTTTTCAGAGCCTATGTGCGCAACGCAACGCTCGTGTGTGAACCCTATAACGGCGATGGGCTCACCCCCTGTCACGTTGGGTTAATACGCTTAGTGAACCGTGGGTATTTGCTTTAGCAAGTGCCTCTGCCTACCCCTCTTTGGGATTAAAGGCGTGATGTGTATTTATTTTTTTATTATTTTTTTTATGGCATTATTATTATACAATTTTTTTAGATCATTTCAAGTGGAATAATTCTTTCATACATATATTGTGGGTATCTTGAACCGCACGCAACGTAAGCCCTCAAGGATGAATAATTTTCCCCGTTTTTTTTACATTTTCCATTATTTCTTCGGAGATCATGTATGAAAAGATGTATGAATGTAGATGAAGCGAAAGGGGTATGTCAGGACCGTGACAAATGGAGATCTGTAGTCTCTGCCTACCTCTCTGGGAGACAGGCGTGAAGTGTATGTATGTTCTTCGTTCCTAATAGTTTCAGCGTGATGTTGAATAGCCTAAAGTCTTCCTCGATAAATGGTTTATTCCACACACAAAAAAACCTGTAGTTCCTGATATTAGCGCGTTCAAACGAACAAACAAAAAAAATGTTGACTTTCATAATATTAGTATAGATTAAATTCGCACCGAAACAGAAAGAAGAAAGTAAACAGAGAACAAGTAAAGAATAAACACAAACAACGGCATAAAAAAGTCACTTTAAACAAACGTAAATGTTTCTGCTTTCTGCAGCTAAAAGCTCTCAACACCTGTACTGGGGTTTTTATTTGCCTGTACATATATTTTTCTCCAAACTAACTACTACATTTAAACGTAGGTACGTAATTAAGTACCTATTTTTATTTAAACACGATGAACAAACTTTTGTCCACCATCCTGCCTGATGTTAAGCAGTGATGTGGTCTACAATGGAGCACACTTGTTCATTAGGTTCCCATTTACTCTTGACATGAAGACTTCCAGACTAGCGCAGGAAACACAGACTCCGGCAAGTCATTCCACATGCCCAACTTCTTGGCTGCGCGTTGGGCCGTAGCCTCAATATATGAGCCAAAGTTGAGTTTGGGGGTTAGCATACCTAAAAGCTCCAACCCATTGGCAGGGGTAAGTGGGAGCCATATTGAGTGGGCTCCTAAAAATCCTTTGCTGAAAATAGACACGCCTGAGCTACACTAAAACTAAATTTAAAGCTACAAATTTTATATTTGTTCCAAGTTTTTTCGCTGGGTAGGGTGTCCAGATGGCTGGCAGTAGTGCCATCAACGCGGCAAGGCAGAGTGCTTGAGGTATGCTTGATTTTCAGCCAGTGCCAGAAGTGACCTACGACTTGACAGAAGCGTGTATTGCTTACATCTAAATAATGTTTTTCTGGTAGCACAAAAACTCCGTAGACAGTATTTTCAATAGGAGTTTAATTTCTATTCACCCCGAGAGCACATTTCGCCTCGTTTTATGCTACTTGTTTTTTTTTTATACGCACATAAAAGCGTCGAGTATGTAGATATGATATGGCGTTGGCAGTTAGATTATTTTCGTGGGCTATTTACATAAGCAATTTGTACCCTATTCACCCCTGCAGTCTCTATAAAGGTATGTTTACACGAAGCCGGCGGGCGGCACGGCATCGGATAGAAACTTATTTTACAATATTCAAAGGAAAATATGTTTTGTGTACAGTGTTTATAAATAATAATAATAATAAATATATTTCCTTCACATAACCAAACATTGAAGCCGAAAACAGATCACAGTGGCGTGCAATTGGAGAGGCCTATGTCAGTGGACAAGTATGGGCTGATGATTATGATGATGATGATGAACCAAACATTTAAAATCTATATTACCAATCAAGTAACCACCGATGACCGTTGGGGCAAACGAGTACTCGAGTGGAGTCCGCGTCTCGGCAAACGGAGTGTAAGACGCCCTCAGGCAAGGTGGACTGATGATATGCGCAAGATGGCTGACAGAAGCTGGATACGAGTAGCCGAAAACAGATCGCAGTGGCGTGCAATGGGAGAAGCCTATGTCCAGCAGTGGACAAATATGGGCTGATGATGATGATTATGAACCAAAGGCAGCTTGACGGCAGCGGGCGCGTGTGTCGGTATAAATTTATTTTAGACTAGCTGACCTGGCAAACGTTGTTTTGCCCATATACACTATTGATTTAAACAGACAAGGTTCGGTGTTCTTCTGATGGATTTTGGACTCTATTGACGTTTGTTATTCTAATCCACTCCATCACATAAACCCGGATGATGTTTATCATAAAATCTAGCTTTTAAGTAAAATGCGAAGTAAAATGGGAAGTAGTGTATTTAAACATTAGGTAGTGTTATATACCTTATGTGATAACTTCTGTGATAACTTCTCTGAAATCTTTAGATAATTCCAGTGAAGACATTCAATAAGTTTCAAAATATGTGTTAGTCAAGTGGGAGTATACTAGCCTTTGTGTTATATTTTAATCATGCTCAATCGTAAAGTAAAATGTCACAAAGACAAATAAAAAAATATTACATGTCAAAGTAAAAAGGTAAATACATTAAAAGAGTCCGCAACACGTGCCGTCCGCTCGGTGTGAATATACCCTAACGCTCCGTTTTATGCGTGGTTGAAAGTAGGCTGATTCATGCGTGCATTTTGTATGACACCATCCTTTATAGTGGGGTAGGCTGTTACGGGGCCCCCAGGTAACGTCCTAGTGGTCACCGCGGGGTTTTAGTGGGTTTGAGTCCTGCCGTTAGCCCCGTCAAAGACGGAGTAATCATGACGACTGGGATGGAATAGGGTCTAGGACGATCACGGGTTCAATTCCTGCCTCTAACGTACTGCGAGATGAAGCAGTTTTTAAGTATCCGACCAACTGGACCACAGACGCTCTATTCTATTTTACTATTAAACAACATTTATAATGCGAGAGTGAGTGCGGGTAATAAGGTTAACGGTGCCCTTCGCAGTGTTATGGAGAGCCAATTCATGTCGAAAAAGGCAAGATTGGCTGTCCATGACGCTGTACTGGAACCTACCTTAATGTACGGGAGTGAAAGTTGGGTATGGCAGAAGAAACATAAAAGTAAAGTCAATGCCGTAGAAATGCGGTCATTGCGGAGCATGAAGGGCGTGACATTGAATGACAGGATAAGGAATAGTGTGATAAGAGAAAGTTGCGGTTTGAAGGAAGACGTAGTGACCAGATTGAAAAGGGCATGCTTCGGTGGTTTGGGCATATGGAGAGAATGGATGAAAGTCGATTGACGAAAGAGATTTATATGGGTGATGGAATGGGCCGGGTGAGGAGAGGTCGCCCCAGAAGGACATATAAAGACCAGATTGGTGATGTCCTGACGAAGGTGGCGTGAAAAGTACTCGAAACCGGAGGTCATGTATGAAAAGATGTATGAATGTAGATGAAGCGAAAAGGGTATGTCAGGATCGTGACAAATGGAGATCTGTAGTCTCTGCCTACCCCTCTGGGAGACAGGCGTGAAGTGTATGTATGTATGTATGTAACATTTATAATGTTGACTTTAACAAACAAAAAACACAGTTTATTACACCATTACTACGCAACCCTAAAGCAACTGCGGGCACTGCATAGCTTATCTCCAAAAGGGCTCGGCGGTTACGTGATTATGCCCACCTCATTAGATAAAAGGACGACGTATTATTTTCTTCCCTTCATAACGTAGGTACATGTGAAAGCCAAAAAGATAAAACGTGTATGACGAGATATCATACATCCTTCCTTCCGTTTGCTTATTATATTAATTATAACTCTTAAAAGACCTATGATACCAAACAACTTTGAACAAGGAAACCTATGCCAAAAATTCTACCAAAGGAGCATCACAAGAATCTATATATATAAAAAAGAATTGACGTTCGTTAGTCTTTTTTTATCTCTATGAATAAGCGTTTGACCACCATCCTGCCTGATGTTAAGCAGCGATGTGGTCTACGATGGAGCACACTTGTTGCAAACCGTTGGGCAAATCCACCTCGTATGGATGACGTTTTGCGGTTCTCCTGGTTGTCCTATTGTAAAAATGCGATGGAGGTATTAGGTTATGCAACTCCGTAGCATACTCTCCAAAATGCACCCGATAAAAGACAGATAGTCTCGCAACTTTGCGGCGATGCTCTAGGCTTTGTAGTCGAGAATCAAACAGCCTGTTGTCACCTATGAGCCTTTTAGCACGCCTCTCTATTGCCTCCAGAGCCTCAAGCTGGTATTTGGCTGATCCGTACCAAAGATGAGAGCAGTATTTTCTTGTGTATGTATTTGAACCACAATTTCTGAAATAAAGTTATTATTATTATTTAAAAAAAGTAAAAAATAAATACACTTCACGAATTTAATCCCAAAGAGGGGTCGGCAGAGGCACTTGCTAAAGCAAATACCCACGGTTCACCAAGCGTATTAAACCCAACATGACAGGGGGTGAGCCCATCGCCGTTATAGGGTTCACACACCTTGTGGTGAGCGGGTTTCATCACGATGTTGTCCTTCACCGTACGAGCGTTGCGTTGCATACATAGGCTCTGAAAAAGAGTCCCATTGGTACACGTCCAGTAGCCGGACTCGAACCCGGGATCTCCCGGTTACAAGTCAAGGATCCGACCAACTGGACCACAGACGCTCATTATTATTTTTAGTTTTTCTTTTAGAGATACACGGTTTTAAGCCGGACGTTTTGCTATTGACGGGCTTCTAGCCAAGCCAAAAACAATTTTAATTTTATTTGTACTTAACTGGGTGGAGATTGAGTGGTGATAGACATATTAATGATTGATGAATGATTGTGAGTATGAAGGTCCTGGTGGCTCTGAAAAAATTTTCGAACTATTCTGCAAGTATTAAGAATAACTGCTTTCTGGATGGTCACGTATGTGTTAGATTGTAGGCCCAATGTGTTGAGTGCTTGGTGTATCTGTTTGGGGATGACACCAGTGGAAGAAATAACTATTGGAACTATAGTAACTTGATTTAGGTGCCACATTCGAGTTATTTCTATTTTGAGGTCTACGTATTTCGAAACTTTTTCCGATATTGTTGTCTGCAAGTTATGAGTATTAGGGACAGCAATGTCAATGAGGTAGGCTGTCTTCCGTAACTTGTCGACTAGCGTAATATCTGGACGGTTGTGATGGATGGTTTTGTCGGTTATAATTGCTCGGTCGAAGTAGAGTTTCATCTCGTCAGTGTCAATTACTGTTTTCGGTTGGTATTTATAGTATGGCTGGATTGGGTCTGTAGTGAGTTTATGTTTTTGCACAAGTTTTTGGTGGATTATGTTGGCAATCTGGTCGTGTCTATGCTTGTAGTCTGTGTTAGATAAGGCTTTACATGCACTAGTGATGTGTTGTATAGTTTCAGATGCGCTATTACATCTACGACAGAGATCATTGGTCATATTCGGCAACTTCATTATATGTTTTTGGTAATTCCGGGTCTCGATGACTTGGTCCTGGATGGCCAACATAAACCCCTCGGTTTCCGGGAACAGAGCACCGTGTCTGAGCCACGCGTTCGACGCTACCATGTCGACGTTGGTTTGGCAAAGATCTTGTAGATGTCGTCCGTGGAGGGATTTTTGTGACCATTCTGCTATTTTTTGCACTTTGTCTGTTATATTTACATGTATGTTTTTATCTGCAAGTTTGAGTGGAGTGAATCGTGTATCATTCTGGCTTATTGCTTGATGTAGGTCGGATGTTTCAGCTTTTTCATGAAAATATTCTCTGAGTTTATTGACTTGTGAGTTATTATTATATTATTATTATTAGTATTCCATAAAAAATAGGTATACGCACAAGAAGTCGCATCGTATTCCAGGGCGTATCGGTGTGCGAGTGATGCAGCGGGGCGCCAACAGAGGTAGGGTCGCGGGGGGTCCACAAAAAATATATTCGTCGAACCGTAGCATATCATTGCTAATTCGGAAAATCAGGCGCGTTTTGGCAGTAGATTGCATTCTTTGCTAATGCGTACATTTAGGCGCAAAGTGTGCCCGAACGAAAAGAACTATAGTTACTACTTTCCTTCACAATATATAAGACAAAATCGTAGTTTTATTGTTATTTTGCGTGGGTATAATCATTCATTGGCAGAAAGGGTTAAGTGGGTTCAAAGTTGTCAACATGAGAGGGAAAATGAGTGAGGAATTCTTTTGCAAGAATGATCATAAAGGAAAAACTGACATTTATTATTATACCTGAGTTGTACAGGTAAGTATACTAATATTAAACAGAGAAAACTCTTGTTTATTTCTTTGTTTGAATTGAATAGGCCTTGGAAGTATTGCAACAAACCGTTTACAAGGGTTTTGTGAAGTGTGGTATTAATATCATTACATAGTATAAAACAAAGTCGCCTCCAGCTGTCTGTCCCTGTGTATGCTTTTATCTTTGAAACTACGCAACGGATTTCGTTGCGGTTTTCTTTAGTAGATAGTGATTCTTGAGGAAGGTTTATATGATTATAATACAGGCATATACCAGCAGATAAACACTTTTAATAATGTATATTAGCAAAACAAGTTTTCCGGGTCAGCAAGTACACTTTTAATATCATTTAATTCTTCACAAACCTTAGAATATGTAATGTAAAAGTTAAATAGAGTGAAAAGTCATCACTAAACTTCTTTCGACCAAACACAAGCAATGCCTTGCAGTCCAAAGCTGACGTTTAGAATGAGGCGAAACAAAAATATGTGAAAGAGTAAGAGATACGTGTTGTCTCTTGCGTAGCACGCTAATAAAACATTTTTAATTTAGTTTGCTATCTTCTTAATAGATGACGCTGGTATGTATTTAGAAAAAAAATGTATTTAAGTAAGTATATTTCGTTGTCTGAATTCCATAACACAAGTGCTGTAGCTATTTAACATGGGATGAAGGCAATGTGTGTTGGTGACAAATATTTATTTATTTGTATTCATTGTGGTCCAGTTGGTCGGTCTGTGATCCAGTTGGTCGGTCTGTGGTCCAGTTGGTCGGACACTTGACTTGTAACGAGTCCGGCTACTGGACGTGTACCAATGGGACTCTTTTTCAGAGCCTATGTACGCAACGCAACGCTCGTACGGTGAAGGACAACATCGTGATGAAACCCGCACACCTCAAGGTGTGTGAACCTAATAACGGCGATGCTTCACCCTGTGTTGGTTAACGTGTGGAATCCGTGGGTTACTTTTAGCAAGTGCCATTGCTACCCCTTTTGTTAAAGGGTGAAGTGTATTTATTTTTTTTTTTATTTTTTTTTTATTTATATTTTACTTATTATTTATGTCGATCAAATCTTCTTTGACCGAAACTTCTTGCAACAACTTTAATCAATATTCTGATTGACAATTGACACAGACACTTGTAGTACTCTATGCCACAGGACTTTGTGACGGGAAACGATGAGATGCAAATAGCTTCTTTATTTCTCATTTACAAAATTATTTTTTGCTGCAATTATTGTGTTAATGTATTGCAGTGAAAGTGAGAAGTAAAGGAGAGGACTCCTGTTTGATCAAATTGTTATTCCCGTGTAATGTTCCACGCAGCATTGAAATGTGATGGTCCACCCGCACGTTTCAATGAGACTTTGACAGGACTATGACGATTGACGACGATTTTTACCACTTTACTCATCTACACTCAACACTGGCAAACATTACTGGCACAAGCTAATAGATTGCAATTAAAAAAAAGATTTAGAAAGACTACGTCATAGAGGCAGGTGAGTTTAAAAATGCCTCATTACTGGATCAAATGTATAATTTTGGATCAGACAGTTTGTATTCAAAAGGTACATTGCATTTATTTCAATTGAATGGGTTAGACTGCTGGCATAAGATTGCTGGCAGAAGCTGGATGCGAGAAGCCGAAAACAGATCACAGTGGCGTGCAATTGGAGAGGCCTATGTCCAGCAGTGGACAGTTATGGGCTGATGACGATGATGATGATGATGATGATGATGATAATGGGTTTGACTAACGGTACCACGTTTCTTGCAAGCGTAGATATGTTTTGTCGTCAGTTAACTAAGAAAAAACTCGCCACATATACCAACACAACAAAAAAGAAAACTATTTATCTAGTTTTTTTTTCGGCAGCTTCTCTGTTCCACTAACTACGTTGTAAAAACGGGACTTTTCTGTTGCAGAAATGCAAATGAAGTGCAGCCGGAGTAAACACCGCGCCGATAAGGAGTCACGGTGTTGGCTACGCGCCAGTGGTCCTATTCTCGTCACCAAGTACGATTATGGGCGTACATACACCAAGCTCTCCCGCTCATACCTGTGCGGAATGATGGAGATAGATATACGCGTTACAACCAACTCAGAATTAATAGCAGAATACGCGTACTGGAGTACTTGTAGATGGCGCTGCTTGGTGTCACTAGCGTTTTTGCTCTTACGTACACTGGTTTCGGTTCAAAGGAAAGATAAAAAAAGTGATTTATTCGTTCGTTATAGATTGAGTGACACCCAGAAGAGCCATCTACATTACCTATAAGGCAGACATTAGACGATACGTTTTGATCTCAGTTTTACCACAGTCATGATTGTGATTGACGAATTTCCTACCGTCTAATATAGTGAATGATGTTTGAATTAGTATTAGTAGTCATTCCATAAATCATGACTGATGGAATTGAATGACGCTTGCATGAGCGTCTAATGTCTGCCTAACAACTTGTATTCACGCTATCCCATAGAAAGCAATATAGTGGGGTTAGTATTAAATCGCACATGAAATAATAACTGTGAAAGAAAAAAACCGACCTCAACCAGTAAAATTTGACAAAGTGAGTTTTCTCATGGATACCACTGTCGGGACTGAACCAAAAGTATATGGGACCAAAGGAAAAACATCAGCTTTCAAACAAAAAAAAATTCAAATCGGTTAAATCCAGTTAAAAGTTTGAGATAACAAACCTAAAACAAAATGTCCCCCCATCGCCTTTTTACAATAGGACCACCAGGATGTGGAATGACTTGCCGGAGTCTTCCTGCGCAGTACAGCCTGAAGGTCTTCAAGTCGCGGGTGAATAGGTACCTAATGAACAAGTGTGCTCCATCGTAGACCGCATCGCTGCTTTACATCAGTCAGGATGGTGGTCAAACGCTTGTTCATAGTGTTAAAAAAATCAGAATTTCCCCCATCGCCTTTTTACAATAGGACAACCAGGATATGGAATGACTTGCCGAAGTCTGTGTTTCAAATGGGGGTAGAAGTTTGTATGATAAAAAAGTTAATTTTGGAATCATGGTTCTGAAACTTGGTTGTTCTGAAATACACACATCAAAAGTGTTTAGGGATCAAGTACATTTTAGAAGATCACAATCAAGAGTATAATTTACAAAACTAAATTGATTCATAATTTATTCAAAATGTGGTGATAAGTCATTGATACAGGCATGGGGAATTAGGAAGGAGACCAATCCAGAAGATTAGATTTGATTTAAATAAATTAGATTTTTTGGGTATTTCCGATCTCTCACCCTAGAGTTTTCACCCTAGGGTGAAAACTGGGAAACGTATGTCCAAGAATTTACACCAAGCTGGGTAAATAACAGGAATCTTGATCTATACTCACGTTCTATTCACCACCCCGATAATGTACAGTTGACTACCAACACACTTGAAAGTATGTATGCACGTTTCCCAGTTTTCACCCTAGGGTGAAAACTGGGAAACGCGCATACACACCTCTAGGGTGATAGATCGGAAATACCCGATTTTTTTAGAGCTAAAAATGTTCTTGATCCCTAGACACTTTTGATGTGTGTATAATGAAACTACGCGAAAACTTTGCCGGGCATCCACTAACCTACCTACAAAACCACTGTTATTGCATTATGCAATTAGTGTTTGGAAATTGTCTATGTGTGTTCTTACACAACACAGCTCAGTTTATGCTGGTCTTACTTAAGTTGGCTTTTAGATTTGCAGCTGAACATACGTTGTGCGGCTTATCGCAACTAAGCTACGTATTCGGATATGCGAGTCTAAACATTTAGTTTTATATTTGCAAAATGCTTTTAAGGTTGGTTTTAGAGTCGAGCTCACAAATGGTTTGGTATGTATATGCTTCCTATCTCTTTCATTTTGTGTATAAGTGAATACATACACACGTAACATCACGGTTAGCTCGCAAAGCGGTACTTAGACATACACAATAAAAAAGGAACACAAAAAAGCGAATCCCTAGATAAACAATCAAAGACAGACAAGTTTCATATACTTTTAAGTTTTTTGTATACTAACTTATTTTCTAAAATGTTGTATTTATTGTTAGATATTATACAATGTTGAATTGAAATAAATAATGAGTACCGAATTTTGAATACGATTAGTACTGAGTATTAAATGTATTGGTACTGAATATTAAATGTTTTACTACTGCTCAAGAAGGTGACTCAGCCCATGAGTTTGAACATTTTAATTTTTTTTAATGAAACGCGCACAAACATTAAAACTCAATATTGTTCACCGGGTATACTGCGTCGAAACGTCGAGCAAAATAACAAAGGTAAGCTCGAGCTTGTCTTTGATTATATTCGCGCCTATATACCCGGTGAACAATATTGAGTTTTGAACGTTTTTAATTTGACCTTGTATAATGATGTCCCTCATAGGTAAATAACTGTGAACGGTCTGTAGTTTAAATGCGTATACCGTGCCACACTCACACCAATAACAAATAGACTTGCAATCCTAAACTGCCATTTAGAATAAAACGAGAAAACGATATGAAAAACATGCAGGAGTGAAAGAGTAAGATACAATATCTTCTGCCCCTTACTGCGCATCTGTAAATCTGGATCCAAACTGTCAAATTAGTAGTAAAAGAGACAGTTTGGAACAAGAAGTACATCATTTTCGTAATCAAGTCCACACCCACTTCTCTCGGAAGAGCGGCGCTGCGGAACAACTTGTTTCACAGCACATAGCTGAGAGGGTAGCTTTTTTCTGATTGTGTTTGTGGTTGCTGACAACTATGTCTGCATGTGTTAATTTTGTTTTATTTTTATTTATTTTTTGTAATGATCTGGTTTTTTTTTGTTCTCTCTTTTTGTTGTTTTTTTTGTATGTTTTTTCTTCTCTGTGTTACGTGTGTTTGCGGAACCACCGCCATAATTATGAAAATATTATTTTTCCTTTTCTTTTTTTCTTTCAGGAGGGCAGGAGCGTCTGTAGTCCAGTTGGTCGGATACTTGACTTGTAACCGGAAGGTCGCGAGTTCGAGGCTACTGGATGTGTACCAATGGGACTCTTTTTCAGAGCCTATGTACGCAACTCAACGCTCGTACGGTGAAGGACAACAGCGTGATGAAACCGGCACACCACAAGGTGTGTGAACCCTTTAACGGCGATGGGCTCACTCCCTGTCACGTTGGGTTAAATACGCTTGGTGAACCGTGGGCATTTGCTTATAAGCAAGTGCCTCTGCCTACTCCGCTTTGGGATTAAAAGGCGTGAAGTGTATTTTTTTTTTCTCTTGTTGTTTTTTTTTGTTACTTTTTTTCTTCTCTGTGTTACGTGTATTTGCGGCACCACCGCCATAATTATGAAAATAAAATTCCTTTTCTTTCTTTCATTTTCCATATATTTTCGTGGAAAATTTAGGCTACTGGACGTGTAACAATGGGACTCTTTTTCAGAGCCTATGTACGCAACGCAACGCTCGTACGGTGAAGGACAACATCGTGATGAAACTCGCACACCACAAGGTGTGTGAACCCTATAACGGCGATATTTTGCTTTAGCAAGTGCCGCTGCCTACTCCGCTTTGCGATTAAAAGGCGTGAAGTGTATTTTATTTTTTTTTTCGTGGAAAAGAGACTGACGGTCAAGGTGTTACGCGGCTTTCAAGTTTAGTTGTGTTTGGTCTGAGGTGCCTCATCACTCTAACCGCAATGACACTTGAAAACCTTTCTCACAAAATTACTCTTTTTGACAACTAGAACAGTAGATTCCACAATCAACTTTATTTCTTTGACATGAGCTATCAAATTCCTCTGATGAATACAGCTATGTTAGTTTTGAATGTAATTCTTGAGGGTTTTCTCTATAAATTAGTGAGAGTTGTTAATTAATTAGCGAAATTCTATCTCTCTTTGTAAGTATTCATTTTCTATTACATTCTTGTTGTCTTTCACATGAATTCGAAGTAATTCCAAGGTTTTACGTCAAGTTTAATGAACGTTGCTTGGATTACTTGAACACAGTTTTTGAAGAGTTATTTAAAAATGTAATATTGCTTACTGTTTCTCTACTTAGAGATTGAGCATTTACATACATACATACACTTCACGCCTGTCTCCCAGAGGGGTAGGCAGAGACTACAGATCTCCATTTGGCACGGTCCTGACATACCCCTTTC
>SJJU01007700.1:0-15003 GCA_012932125.1 Conopomorpha cramerella
CGTTGTTATCAGTGTGGTGAACGCGGGCACTTGCGGTCCAGTTGTCCAAAAAGGAAAAGGGCCCATAGAAGCGCCTATAGCACAAACCTTGGGAGGAAGCTACGGATGTCGGGGGACTTGGTCAATAGGCGTTCCGTTACGGATAGGGTTGGAGATAAACGCAATGGGTTGGAGGAGATACGTAGTGGCGTTCGTTGTAATGGACCATGGAAAAGCAACACGATGAGGCAGCATGACTGGAGAGTTAATAAATCGCAGTTCGAGGAAGGTGCCCTAGTGTGGTTGCGTGACTCGCTACATCGTCGTAGGGATGGACCATATAAGGTAGTGACCAGGATTAACGACGTCACGTATCGGATACAGAGAACCCATCGCAGTCCATGCAAGGTTGTGCACATCGACCGGCTGGCCCGATACTATGGAGATAATCATGCTCGAGACGAGCACGTTTTAGAAGGGGGTAGTGTTACGCCTCGGGGTCGAGAAACAACGGCTAGAATGCCGTAGAGGTACGTCGAACATTCGAGAGGCCTAAAGAACATTCCAGTATCCAAGTCGACGCATACAAACCACTACACAGTGCCTATATGCGTAGAAGGATCTCGAAAGATCGAGAATAGTGTGGTATATTTCGGAAGTCACAAGTACACAAGTACTTACCTCGCCACAAGTCGGTATAAACCTGCTTACCTACTGTTGGGTGTAGGTATAAACACGCGAGCCGGCCGACGTACCACAAGTAGGTATAAACCTGCTTACCTTCTGTTGGGTGTAGGTATAAACACGCGAGCCGGCCGACGTACCACAAGTAGGTATAAACCTAATTACCTACTGTTTGGTGTAGGTATAAACACGCGAGCCGGCCGACGAGACGGTTAGGTATTTAATTATTATTATTAGAAGTCGACTCGAGAATGTACCTGAACCTACTCGAATGTTATGGATTGTGTACCGTGGTATATAAAGAGCGACGATCGAGTCGGCGGGACAGTTTCAACTAAACAGCGATATAGTGAACATCAAGAGAGAAAATTAAAGAGTGATAACAAGTGATTGTGTGATTGTAAAAGTGTTTATTAGCGGTTTTAATTTAACGATTGTAATTAGTTTGTGTAATTACAGTGCCGGAATAAAGTGTTGTTCTTGATTTTTGTAATAGTGTCATTTTTCTATCGGTACCCACCCCCCACGTACGTAACAGTATTTTTCTATTTCGTTTATAAATTAATTCTTCATGATGAATGATATCAATAAAATTATTATATAATTAGCAATAAAACTAGTCAATTGTACGAAGTTTAAGTTAAAATTCATTGCTGTCACTTGCTGACGTTCGTAAAATGGATCACAGACATACACCCACTTCAAGCGTGGTCAGAGAAGTACTTAGGCAGAGACTGCACTGCTATCCATTTGTCACGGTCCTGACATACCCTTTTAGCTTTATCTACAATCCGGTTATCCGGTTCCGAATACTTTCCACGGCACCTTCCGTCAGCACACCGCCGATCTTACACTCACAAGGATGTGGAGAATACAAATCAAATCACAAACTATTTATCCTGTTTTTATTGGTGAGAAAGCGGTTTGAACGCATAACAAGTTCTTACATTTTAAAAATTCAAGTGCATTTCACTTTATATAATAAATAACATGTTACGTAATAAACGTAATGTTTGACGGGCCCGTTTATCTGCCTCTATTCCGTAGGGTCGTAGGTTCGAATCCCATCATCAGGTGATGAGTTTTTAAGTACTTGTATCTGAGTGTTTTTTTATATAAGTATGTATTGATAAGGAAATAAATGTGTTTAATTAAGTATATTTCGTTGTCTGAATTCCATAACACAAGTGATCTAGCTACTTAACATGGGATGAAGACAATGTGTGTGTTGTTGTAAAATATAAAAACAAATGATTTTTAAACGCAATGTAATTATACAATCGTGCGTGTCATGTAATTATAAAAAGTCGTTTCCCATCGGCGTATCTGTTATACTAAGTTATACTAAAATTTAGGACGTTGGCACTGATTCTCTGGTATCCCTGGAGTCGGGAGATATTCAAGTCGCGGGTAAATAGGTACCTAATGAACAAGTGTGCTCCATAGTAGACAACATCGCTGCCTAACATCAGACAGGATGGTGGTCGAATGCTTGTTCACTGTGTTTGAAAAAAAATATATTCAGGATCGGAGAAGGGAGGCGACACAGAGCATTATAAAGTTTCACTAAAATTGAGGGAGTTGATACTGATTCTCCTTAAAGTACTGAGGATTATCATGGGGCCATCTTGTAAATACAGAAAGTACGTATACCATAAAATATCATCGAAATAGGTTCATAAACCCGAACCAACATAGTGTGCATTCTCCTTTTTGTGATTTTATTTTTATTTTATTTATTAAGGGCAACCAACAAGTACAAAAAAGTTAAGTGCAGCCTTAATAATAGGCTACCACGGAAAGCAAAATGATATGAAGTAAAAGCTTAATCGAATATTCGTCTGAATAAGTCAACAAACCTGTGGAACGTCTTGATCGAGCCTTCGTCAATGTTGCAGTCGGAATTGTCACGGACTCGGAGCAGCACAGTACTGAAACAAACAAACAAATAGGTATTATGTACATAAACTACGACCACAATCCCCTGTGGGGACGACAAGATCTTTGGCGACGTGATGTTTCCTGGTTCACTACAGCATTAGTAGAAATGCACGGATGGATATCCGAAAAATACTTCAGGAACACTTGAGAGCAATGATTCAGAATCATAAATAACTTACTTAAATTTCTCTGAAAGTAATATTTTATTCTAAACCATAAGTAAAAATTTACGATTTTAATAAATTTTATTTAAAAACAAATACACTTCACGCCTTTTAATCCTAAAGCGGGATAGGCAGAGGCGCTTGCTAAAGCCCACGGTTCACGCGCGCGTTTTTTACCCAACGTGACGGGGTGAATTTTATTTGAGTGTCTCTCAAAAATTGATTATTTTACACATCTAACTCTCCTCATTTCAGGTATGTGAAATGTGTATATAAAATTATTATGTGACTTGAATTTTGTTCTCTAGTGTGGATGGACAAACTCTAGCTTTTTCACCTGGTCTAGCTTTTAACTAAAAGCTGAAAATGTTTTCTCACGATGTTTTTCATCATCCTAAGATTTAATCATCCAATTATTAAACCTAAAAAAATATTTTCACCAATAAAAATTCTATCGATCAAGTGTTAAAGTTTTTTTTTTCAAAACAAACACTTTGGAATCATTTTGCTACTCCCAAACGAAATATTCGAACATTTTGAATAATTCTTTTCCTGAACACATAAAAATTCCAGACTCCGGCAACATTGTAGAAACGACAAAGGGATTTGCGAATGTCGATCCACTTTTACAACCTTCCCGTTCGGGCAACACGGGTTTACAGCAGCGGCCAACAAACAAATCGTGAAATTGGTAAAAACTTTACAACACAGCCGATGTACGGCGACAATGTTTCTCACGCGCGATTTGAATTGACATTCAACTGTTGTGTCGGCGTATTTTAGTATTTTGTGAATAATGGAAAATGGGATTGGCTTGCCTTTTGCACTGCGGAAAAGGTGTGGGATCAAGCTATAAAAAATACACATCTCCCTTTTATTCCCAGAGTTCGGCTGAGGCGCTTGCTAAATAAATGCTCACGGTTTACCAAAGTGCAATGCAACGTGACGGGGGGTGAGCCCATCGCTCTTATAGGGTTCAAACATGCTTTGTACCCATTTTATTTATACATGTATCGAATATTTACACCGTAAAGTTAGTATGTCGACGTCCCATAGGTTACATGCCTACATTTGAAAGCGATGTAAAATAAATTGAAATTAAAAAATCTTTTCAAAAACCAAGCTTTGTTTCAATCTCTTTAAAAAATATTTTTTTTTCATGGGTTTAAGAAGCCCGTCATATTGGATTTAGAGAGACCGAACTTTATTTTTAGAGAAAGGAAGGTTGCAAGCCCTTTCATTTGATAGCCATACTGTAGAGGTAAATAATAATATCTTTCAAATGCCGCCATGTTGGATTTATGTAACTTTTTACCTATTTCACCATTTATTGTCATTCAAAGTGAACGTGTATGTCTGCTTCAAAACCGAGTTGCAAGGTTTGACCGGACCTTAAGTACACATACGTAACAAGTTAAGTAAAAGTCTTACGCTTTTTAACCCCCAATCGGGATAGGCAGAAACGTTCCACAGCCCACATTTCACTGAGCGTATTTAATCCAAGCTCTCCTATGGGAGTTATTAAATATGTATGTACGTTCATGTTTTATTCCTGTGCAATTTGAAAACTTTAAATAATCTATTTAACGGTAAAGTTGTAAATTCGATTTCAATTTATTTGCATTTCTCAATCATTGTCAGTATACAGTACATTCGAAAAAGAAATATACATGACCACATTGTGGATTGTGCCTGCACCCCGTTAATACAACAATATATTATATTTTTTTATTATATGTATATTTTTTATATTTCATATGTTATAATATTGTTAATGATGTATAATTGTTTTAAGTAGGTAAGTAAACTCATAAATGTTGTGTACATCTCTAATAGGTGTAAGTATAAGAAATTTAAGATAGTAATTTTTTTTTTTCTAACTTGTATGTACTTACTCTGTTGATGTGCCTTATGAATAAAATAAAATAAAATACAGGTTTTTATGCAAACTTCGGATGAGAACAGGCACTTCAATGTCAGTATGTGAATACCCACTTACATTATTGTAAAACTGTTGTATATCTACCGTTTAGTAACTTCTTTATGTAGGTTTCTGTTGCTCTCTATAAGTGATTGTACATTGTGATAACTGTTGAATAAGGATTTTTTTTGTTATTAAGTTCGCATTGGTATATTTCAATTCTTTATTGAACAAATATTTTCGTTATAAACGCATGCACGTTTAAAGTATCGAATATAATGAGGTAGGAGTAGGATGCATATAGCCTTTGAAGACATGACATAATGTGACATTATGCCTCCTAGATTTCAAAACCTGACGTTGGGTGTTTATTGAAAGAAACGCGCATTTACTTTATATTAAAAGTTGGTATCTACATGGTATTACGGCGTGAAATGACATAGCAAACGCTCATGGAACTACGCATGCCATGCGCATTAGATAAATAAAAATAAAAAAAATAAAAATAAATACACTTCACGCCTTTTAATCCCAAGGCGGAGTAGGCAGAGGCACTTGCTAAAGCAAATACCCACAGTTCACCAAGCGTATTAACCCAACGTGACAGGGGGTGATCCCATCGCCGTTATAGGGTTCACACACCTTGTGGTGTGTGGGTTTCATCACGATGTTGTCCTTCACCGTACGAACGTTGCATTGCGTACATAGGCTCTGAAAAAGAGTCCCATTGGTACACGTCCAATAGCCGGACCGGCATGGAACTGTGTCGTAAGGTCGAGCAGAGAACGAAGGTTAGCTAAACCCTTATCTTTGGTTAATTTCGCGACCTCAACTTCTGGCGGTTGGGGTTAAAATAAGCAAATAATAATAATCCCTATTGGTAATAGCTGCCCAGCCAATTGGCCAAAAATCCCATTAGTGCTCCCGTTATCTCTTACCCGACTAAACGCTGCAGCTTGCCTCTGAACATGTTTGGACAGACCAATTTGCGCAGGTAAGCATGCGCGTGTGTGGTTGGCAGATGGTAGGCCGCACAGGAACCGTGCCTTGTGCTATAAATAGCTGAAAACTAACACGTCCGTTCATTTAGTGTCGATCCATTCGTTTTAGGCAACGTAATTCACCAATCGCAGCTTGCGGTGCTGTGATGTATAATGGGTCTTACGTCAAGAAATCGTTTTATCGAAAAATTCGAAGGTGGCGGAGGAGGTGTCTATTGGTGGAGGTGTTCTAACTCCATTGCGCAGTTTCCGCAGCGTAGGCAAAATTAAGGAACTTGCACGGCTATACGCACTGGAACGTTTACGGATTTTTTGGAAGAATTACCACAAATTACGGGGACGATTACTTTTGTTTTAGTCATAAATGACGTTCATCAAGCTTTGTGTTATGCTACTGTGTATCTGTATGTTATAGCACTTATAACGATCAAATACAGAAATTTTGACTTTAATATGACTATACGTGCAAGACCAGCACAAAACTATTACTGAAATATGCAACAAACATGTAATTATACAAAAAAAAACCATTGATTTGCGCCGGATAATTGCAAATAACGGTCTGGTTATTAGAATTTTCCAATCTGAAATACAGCGCTCGACGGATTAGCGTAAATATTGGATTTCAGCGCACCAGCACGAGCAAACATTTAGATTAAACCGCTAAAATAGAAAATGACTTACTTTTGAAAAAACACTTACTTACCTAAAGAAATAAAATAAGTACACTTTACGCGTTTTAATCCCAATGCGGGGTATACAGAGGCATTTGCTTAGCAAATAGTCACGGTTAACCGAGTGTATTTATCCCAATATGATAGGAGCCTGTCGCCTTTACAGGGTTCACAAAACTTTTGGTAATGGGGTTTCATCACGATGTACACACATCAAAAGTGTCTAGGGATCAAGTACATTTTAGAAGATTGCAATCAAGAATATATTTTACAAAAACTGAATTCATTCATAATTTATTCAAAATGTGGTGATAAGTCATTGATACAGGCATGGGGAATTAGGTAGGAGACAAATCCAGAAGATTAGATTTGATTTAAATAAATTAGATTTTTTTAGAGCTAAAAATGTTCTTGATCCCTAGACACATTTGATGTGTGTACCTTCACTCGCGTATTAGCGTTGTATCAGATGCCTGACCACTTCGCCCTGTAGTTCCGGACCCTTGGACTACGGTATCTTGCCTGCCTGATGAATGGCGTCCTAAAGGAGGTTATCGGGGCCATAGGCAGTGGCGTGCACTGGCTTTTACGCCAAGGTAGGCAGTAATCCCCGAAGATTGGCACCTATGTATAGGTAACTTGTCTTTACGAAATATAGGTACATACATACTACATATGTACTCACCCACAAAACCCAGGACCTTCGCAACCCTATGCCGTGAGTACAACAAAAAAAGATCAAACAATAACTCTATTATTAGGTCGGGTAGCCAAAATACTAAGGTAGGCAGTGTCTTTTTGCCTATATGGTGTGCACGCCACTGGCCATAGGTGTCTAAGTGGAGTTCCTGATACCTGCATAAACGGTCCCACGATGGACGGCGGTATGGTCCGGTTGCCGCCGTAAAATAAGAACATACTGCAGTGAACGAATCACCGTCCACTCCGAGATGGTGCCCAGAGGCGCTTGTCACGCGTTATGTGGAGCCTGAAGAATATCCTATGGGTGCCTAGGAACGACAGGAGGACAGCTGAAGGCCATCGGAGGGGGGGGGGGTTTAGTCAGTAGAAGTCCATGAGAATTTCCCCCTCGTCAACAAAAAAAAAGGTAGGTAAGGGCAGACCATGGGCTATAGACCACCCGCCACACCAAATACACATACTAGATGTACCGTTAAGTTACTAACTATTTGAACAAAGAACATCAAAACTGTTCTAAAACTGTGTGGTCATTCAACCGACAACCTCTAAATTACAACAATCCGCGGTTTTACTCGCGCCAATAACAGTTTTCTCAGTCCGTAGGGAATTAACTTTTCCAATTTTTCTCTCCTCGCAAACCTTGATAACTTATGGAAAGATTTATCAAATTCTGGTTGGTCGTTCAGAAAATATGTTACTATTAATATAATTCCTGTGGTAAATCAATGTTAATCACCTCTGCCCAACCTTGATGGGTTTATCATCATCATATAGTCATCATCAGGTCATATTATGAAAATATTAATTTTTGTTAAGAGCGTCTGTGGTTAGTCCGATAACTTGACTTGCACTCGAAAAGTCGCGGGTTCGAGTCCGCCTGCTGACGTATATAAATGGGATTATTTTTAAGAGCCCATTTACACAACGCAAGGCTCGTACGGTGAAGGACAACACCGTGATTAAACACGCACACCACAAGGTGTGTGAACCCTATAACGGCGATGGGCTCACCCCCTGTCACGTTGGGTTAAATAAGCCTGCCTACTCCGCTTTGATATTAAAAAGAGTGAACTGTATTTATGAATATTTTCACTCGTGACACACCTTTTGGTATGCGGCTTTGTTACTTATAAATATGTATAAGAGGTACATAGAATAAAGCTCACATTACAATTATTTTTATTGATAAATATTTATTTCGTATTGTTGTGTTGTATGCTCATCACTTTGAAAAGGCTTGACAGATGTAAGTAAGAATTTACTCTTCCTTTATGTACTAACCTAAGTACGTCTTAGGAAAACACTATAAACTAGCGTTTTACCACCATCCCGCCTGATATTAAACAGTGATGTGGTCTACGATGAAGCGCACTTATTTATTAGGTACCAATTTACCAGTGACTTGAAGACCTCCAGATTATACTGCACAAGAAACAAACACGCTGAAATTCGACCGTAAAGATGTAAAATAATAAGTAGTAGTAGAGGAACTTTTTTTGTGTTGAAAAAGAAAATTTAAATTATGAGGATCCGCCTACGTAAGCAGCTTACAAAAACTGTATTTAAACTCTATGCTGAGGCATTGCTGCTCAGAAATCCCAAATGTAGTCTTAAAAGTTTTACTTTCAACAGTAAGTACCTACCTGGGACGTGAGGTAGGTATACAGGGCGTCCCACGGCCATGCCACATGGAGGGAAAGTACCTTAAATATTGTACATAGAACATTTTACTGAAAGAAGACATTATTTTAATTTCAAAAACAATTTTAACTGCATTCATAGATTTTTGAATAATTACACGTTTGAACCGGGAATCGAACCAGCTACACGAGAAAAAATCACCCTATAGCTTTATCATACCGATCGAAAGGGTTCATCAGAAGGATTTATTTTTGCTAAGTAACATCGAAATCGACCAAACTGAGAGCGTGTATGGAAAGATGACATAAATTTGGATGAGGCGAAAGTCAAATGTCAGGATCATGACAAATTAAGGTGGACAAATACCTACTACCCCTCTATGAGGCAGGCGTGAACTGCATGTATTTGCGTAGGTACATATCCGTTTCAATATTCTGTTCCATTTGTACAGTCATTTATCACAACGAATTTAAAATCAATTGGAGCATGCACACTGCAGCGCGCCATGACTCAGAACAAACATTGACAGATGCAAAAATAATTTACCTGTTATCTATGTACCGTTCTAGCTTAACTTTTTATGCAATGCAATGATCCTATAGAAGTGGCCCTGTACGTGCTTCGCTACGTATGAAGTGAAATCATAAGGAAACCCCTCGACCGATTTTAGGCAAACTTAACATAAACCATCTACTAAATAGTCTAAACAAAGCTTAAAATTTATTATTAGATTTGGTTTCGATAGGTGAGCCCGTTTCCCGTTCTTGAGTTATAAAATTACAACCAAAATTGGCATTGATTGTGATTTTCGGTTGTTAGTACTAAAAATAATAATATTTTGGCTCTCCTGTAAAATTAGCTTTTTGCGATTACCGACTTATTGTATGGGGGGAGGGGGGTCAAAATAGTTTTTGTATTATTAGTATGGTGACGGCGAATAGAATACATGTGTCACCACCCCGTCCAAGCTTTTCGCGTCGTAGTGGTCGTAAGAAGCGACTGAGGGACCTCTCCAGAGAACGAGCAGCAGCACTCTCGATGTGTTACCACCACAGCACCACTGCGAGTGCCAACTCGCCTGTCAAGCGCGCCGATTATTGGAATTCCCCCCCAAATTATCATAGAAATTATTGGGGGAGGCCCTCTTCCAACAGTGGACATCATGTAGCTGATGAAGAATATTAATAATATGTTCATTTAGTTAATACTATGTTGTTAAGGCAACATGTTATAATGTGTTATTTTTGTGTATTTATCTTGTAAACATGTGTGCTCTGTTGACTGTCCTACATGTAAATAAATAAATATGTATTGACTAATAAAATACTACAAACGCTAGTCCATGGGATACCGTTGTACACCTAGAGTTATTCTTAACACATTGGCAGACAGTAAAATAGACACAATAGATGTTTTATTGTTATGACGCATATATGTGTTTACTGCCCGCGAAAGAGTTAATAAAGAAAGATTCGTCATAATTGACCAATTCTTCTATATAAAACATAAACACTCACATGTCACGACCTTTCATATTTTATTTTATTCTTAACCTTACTAAGTATTGTCAACATTCCTTCAGCAAACATCTACACAGTCGAACTTTAACAATAATACTTAGGATTAGTAGTATAGGTGCCGTCACCCATCTCCGCCCAATCGACAAGTTTAATACATCATCCCGCAGTCTGTGACAGCCCCCAGGCAAGATGGATGCCGGGGGTATTGGGAACTATTCCAATTTCGGGTAGCTTCCTTTCACAAGCCGACGGTGGCGGCGGCGGCGGCGATGTAGTTCGGATTGTGGGTAGTCCATAAAGAAAAAAGTCGCAACTACCGCCGGGGACTCAATTTGACTCACGACCTTTGAGCCGTAATGAGGTAGCGTTCTACAAACGAGAATGCCAACGTTGAATAATATTTCTTGTGTTTATAAAACGGTTTTTTTTTCTTGCTGTGCAGAGGGAGATTATTTCGAGTTAAATCTTGATTTATGTACAAGAAAATCGTGAGGAAAATCTGTCGCCATTCCGGAGTCTTTATTATTATATACCACTACTAGTATTATTTACTTTTAATATCATTAAAGATTGTGTATAGAAAAGCACTAAAAAAATACACTTTACGCCTTTTAATCCCAAAGCGGGGTAGGCAGAGGCACTTGCTTAATAAGCAAATGCCCACGGTTCACCAAGAAACGCACTAGGTAAAGCTTATCTAGTTATTATGCTAATAAAGTAAACCCTAATCCATTGCAAATGGTAAAACAGAACATCATCTAAAATAACATACAAAATCTAAATTGAAAAGTTAACACTGGGTAAACTTAACAAGCTTTTAACAACACATTAAGGCCCAATATTGCGCACGTATTACTTAATTAAAATACCTGAAATACCATTTATAATTTCAACTTGTGGATTGCTGTGGTTTAGGTTTTATCATCGGTTCGAATCTTATTCGACACTTTTTATTATTCGATTCCAATGTCTTACTTACATAAGTTTGTATAATTGGGTCCTCAATCTGTGTTGGACGAATAAATAATACCTTTAAAATACCTTTCTTTCTTTCTTTAGTTGTGGTCAGCATGTTTGCCTCTATCCCGTACGATCGTGGGTTCGATTCCTACCACTGACAGGTACTTTGGTGATGAGTTTTTAAGTACTTGTTGGATGTGTCTGGGTGTTTAATTTATATATCTATGTATTTAAAAGAAAAAAAAATGTCTTAATTTCATAACACAAGTGACTTAGCTATTTAACATGTGATGAAGGCAATGTGTGTGCTGATGTCAAAACATATATTTATTTATTATATTTACCCTGCTTAAAGTTTTATTACAGCGAATTGGTTCCACGTACACTACAGTTACATAACTTCCACAGTAAACAGTGGTTCTTGGTTCGTGGGGCCTAATAAATTAATAAGCTATCACGAGACGGGATGGGTTTTTAACCGACTTCAAATAAAAAGGAGGATGTTCTCAATTCGTCTGTATGTATAATTAAAAATCAATATATGGTCAAAAACAAAGTCTCCTCCCGCCCTCTGTCCCTATGTATACTTAAACCTTCAAAACTACGCCAAAGGGATTCTGATGTTGTTTTATTTAGTACACGATTCTTGAAGAAGGTTTTTGCGTATAATTCACGCAAATAATAGCAGAGAAATACTGTTATACTGTATACTGGCTAAACAACGTTCGCCATTTGTCAGCCAGTAAAGCATACTCCTTTTACACAAACACTATTAGAGCGGGACAAAAGTAATACTTGAGCAGAGTGTTTTAGAATATGGATCTATACTGAGCCCGTTCAAATCAGTCTCACTATAACCATTGGGAATAGTGAGACTACATTTCGCTAACAAAAGGTTTGTCACCTATATGAGTTCCTACGAGAATTCGAAACAAATTTACTCTTATTTATTTGTCACACTTTTCACCAATATCTTGATAATGTGAAGGAGAAGCGAATTGAGAAACCTTTATTTTTAAGTCGCTTGAAAATCGAAACATTTTGTCAAAAAATATAAACCTAAAAGAAAATGATAAACCAGATAAAGGCCTTAAATAAATAAATATTTCCTCCTGTCAAAACGCCGCAATTTTAGAACTCAAGAGTGCAGTGATAATGTTAAACTTGAGACTTTAATATTTTTGGTTATCATATTAACTTTTTAATACGGTTACCGAAAAACAAAAGAAAATACCTTTCAACCCTTTTGATCCCACAGCGAGGTAGGCAGATGTACTTGCTAAGCAAATTCCCACGGTTCACCAATCGTATTTAACCCAACGTGACAGGGGGTGAGCCCTTGGCCGTTAGGGCTCACACACCTTGTGGTATGCGTTTTCATCACTATGGTGTCCTTCGCCGTACGAGCATTGCGTTGCGTACGGACTTTGAAAAAGAGACCCATTGATACACGTCCAGTAGCCGGAATCGAACCCGCGAGCTCCCAATTGCAAGTCAGGTATCTGACACAATTGGACCAAAAATTTGACCACAGATGCTCCAAAAAACAACTTGTTTACAAACCACTCAACAGAATGTTTCTCTTGCAATAAAATGTATTAGAAAACTGATCTTCAACAGACAGGTAATAAAAATTCTGGTATCAGTATTTCCACCACTGATTATTCTCAGTAGTAATAGTGAGGCCAACCCGTTAGAGAGGGCGCCCGACGTATTCCCCTCGACTGAAGAATTTATGTGAAGGCAGCGTTGTAATAAAATATCCTCAAGGTAAAATGAAAGAGTGAATCGTGAGGTACTCGACGAAACACTTCACCTTTTGTATAGAAATGTAGGTAAATTAATCTACGGTCGGCCAAGAAAGTGGTCTATCAATTCTCATGACAGTTCCTATGTCACTAGAACATCAATAAGGTAGATTTATTATACTGTGACAGGTAAAACTTATACAGGGTGGCTCATTCAAATCGGTCAGTATGGGAAAGTCTGAACCACGATTTGTTTTTAGGAACCATGTCACCGATTTTAATAAAAAAGAAAAACTGTATTGATGTATTTGAAAAAAAACTATAGGTACCCAGCTCGGGAATCGAACCCGGTTGTTTGTGAAAAAATAAACTTACACTTTCTCTATTTAAATATTGATTGTGTAGGTATTAAGCTGTAAATATCTGTATGAAACATGATGTCTATAATTATTAAAATGCTTTGTTTTCACATAATTTTAATTTATTTTGGCAGATGTTCAAAGTGACCACCATTACAATATTCAACAATTTCAGTAATTAAAGCTTTTTTTCTTCAAATGTATGAATGTAGTTTTTCTATTTATCAAATTCGGTGACATGGTTCCTACGAACAAATCGTCGTATGTGTACTTTATCTTACAAACTTTCCCATACTGACCTATTTGAATGAGCCACCTGTATAACGGAAGAAGTGACCTAGAGAAATACATTTGTATTTTGGGTTTCTAAGTTCCATTTAAATAACAACAAATCTTGATGGTACCTACATGTCGGGACAAGCAGGTGATTATACAGCATTACGCCTTTTTCCTCATTCGTCCGGACGGTTCTTGGCTTCTCGCATCCAACTTCTGCCAGCCATCTTCCGCACATCGTCAATCTTCCTCGCCTAAAGGCGTCCTACATTCCGTTAGCCGATACGCGGTCTCCACTCGAAAACCCGTTTACCCAAAATATTATCTCAATATATCATGCGCTTCATGCGTTCAGTTTATTATTCATTCACATTTGTATGTACGTGTATACGTACGATACGTAAGAGTGTCTGTGGCCCAGTTGGTCGGATACTTGACTTGTAACCGGGAGGTCGCGGGTTCGAGGCCGGCTCCTGAACGTGTACCAATGGGACTCTTTTTCAGAGCCTATGTACGCAACGCAACGCTCGTACGGGGAAGGACAACATCGTGATGAAACCCGCACACCACAAGGTGTGTGAACCCTATAACGGCGACGGGCTCACCCTCTGTCACGTTGGGTTAAATACGCTTGGTGAACCGTGGGCATTTGCTTATTGAGCCTCTGCCTACCCCGCTTTGGTATTAAAAGGTGTGAAGTATATTTATTTTATTACGTACGATAAGTATAAAAGTGTACACGTATATTGACAACTGAAAAATAAATAAAATTAAACAATTAAACGACACAATCTCTCGAGTGGAGACCGCGTCTCGGCAAACGGAGTGTAGGACGCCCTCAGGCAAGGTGGGCTGATGATATACGCAAGATGGCTGGCAGAAGCTGGATGCGAGAATCCGAAAACAAATCACAGTGACGCGCAATTGGAGAGGCCTATGTCCAGCAGTGGACAAGTATGGGCTGATGATGATGTAACGACACAAACACAGAAACTAATAAGTAAACATTGTCGGTTTGGACGTGGCAAATTCAAAAGGGGTCTACATGCTTCTGCATGTGCTGGAGGTGTGGTGGTTTATAACAAGACTCCCAGCGCTGATCTTCCATCAGTGAAAATAATATGGTGCAAAACCGTGTTGCTTTCGAAAAACCGGAGACATTATTTCAGACATTTATTTATATATTCAGTCGATGGAGATATCTTACATTGTTTCCCAATGCTGACCTGGGATGTAAATGCATTGCATGAGCTGCCTATCTTCCTAACATGTCGCAGGCGCCGACTAGGGGCCTGAAGATGTAGGTTTATTCAGGCTACCAGTTAGCAACTTGTAAGTGAAGGCCCATATTGAAATTCTTTATTATCATATCATGACGTCCACTGCTGGGCGAGGACCTCTCCCGATTATACTACCCCATGCTCATTTGGGGG
>SJJU01007707.1:0-31095 GCA_012932125.1 Conopomorpha cramerella
CCACTCAGGCAGTGGTAACTTGACTTTTATTGATTATTAATAGTTTTTTAGTTTGTGAGTGTAGCTATGCATACATAAACTTACTTTACTACTGGACCTAGGCCTTGAGCTTGTTGAACTGATAGAGATGTTATCCTGGACACCGTAACGACGTTGAAGTAGTTGACTCCGTACATTTAAGTATTTTTTTATTGTTTCAATGTCCTGTAAAACATAAAATGAAACATAAAACATGATGCAAGTGCATGATAAATGGACTTATACAGAAATATTAAAATTGGCCTGTTTGCAAAAGCAGGCACACTATCAATCATATCAGACTAATCAAGTGAAGAAAAGGTGAGAACAGTTTTTACATACTTACTTTAAATTTGGAATTCTCCCTTAGTAATTGGCTACGTCGTCGTATGTATAAGGTTTCTGTAAGAAATAACATAACAATGTGTAATGTGACAGATATAATATTATTATTAGCTATGGACGTCCATACAGCCTATAGCTCATAATATTATTGTCAGCCTAATAGGTACAAATACATCATGAGCAAAAGATTGGATTGCTGTAAAAGTGAGTATGTTTCGTAGGAAAGTTGTAGTTAATTAAAATTGACTTACTAAAATTTGGGTTATTCGGTGCTCGATATGCATTAAAGCGAGCATCAAGTGCAAATATTTGCTGTTGGAAAGCCGCTGCCATTTTACATTTATTATTAACCAACTGTATTTTAAATAAATCACTGCTATTTACAATTTTACTACAACATGAATAAAATAAATAAACATGAAACGAGCACTCTTATTTTTACAACTTTGACAAATCTTATACATGACACTCGTGACGTTTATCATCTGTAGCAATTTCGTTCTAAAATGTTGTTTGCTTAAATTGTACAGATAGAGGCCAATGGCTTAACATACAGAAATTCGCGTTGTTTTAAATATAAGTACGAGTTTGACAACAACCCCATAGAAGGTGCAAAAGGAATGGGGGCTACATATATCTGTCGCAAATGAAGATCTGATGATCACCAACCCATTATTATCTCTGGGCGTTGATCGGTATATTGTCTGCGCCCACGTAAGTCCTAACGGACGATACTACCGTTCTGAATGTTGAGCTATAGTGGTGTATCGATCACTAGAGATAGCCAAGGTGCAGGGCGCGACCGTCTCTTGTAAGTAGGTACCTAATGGCAGATCCCTGAACAGCCTATTTCTGAGGGTACCTAGCAATAATGTTCGAGTGGTCCTTAAACGGTAGTCTAACTGAGGACCTTTAAAGTCTTAGTATGGTATGGTGTTAGCCCCACAGTCCCGGGCGACGAATAGGGTTTCGACAAGACTGGCCTGCTGCGAGTAGCGACGAAAGGGTTTGTAGGTAACCCGGGCAGGGGCCTGGATGAGTTGGATGGCCTACCTAGAACAACCCTTGAGGAGGGGCGGTAGCGAGGTGTGGTCCCTTGCTACCACCGTCCAGCAAAGTGCAAAAGAGAGAGGGGCTAAAATAGTTCCACGCACGTCCCAGGATGCAGTGCGAGGGTGAAACCGTTGCGTTCTTTGGAGATCCCGGAGACACCCAACATACGATGGCCATGCTAATATTAGTCGGTTTGAGTACGACGTAACCCAGAAAAAAAGGCGTTAACCCCACATAAAATAAAGTCAGTGGTATGTCCATCAGCTGGGCATTTCCGGAGGCGAAATCAAAACTCAGTTTTTTTTTAATATTAGTAAGAATTTATTTTATTTTTCAAGTAGGTACTTATAATACAATTCATTTAAATGTATAAATTTTGTTGTTGTAACAAATTCATACACTGTAGTAGTTAGATTTAATGCAGTTATTGTAGGTAAGTATTAAAAAATAATAAAATCATGATTGCATTGAATGAACTATTAATAATATAGGAATTTCGTTCAAACTAACTTAAAAAAATACTTACTACTTAGTTTATTTACAATGATTGTAAAATACCTTACAGAATAAAGCCTAAAATTGGACATTTAGATATTTAAAAATGCTTAAGTCTATTTACCCCATGATACAAATTGACTTATTTTTAAAATCTGCATTTGCAATAATTATGACTATCAAGTATCAAGTACAATTACGGCTGCCACTATGTATTGTACAACATTGTGAAAAGAAAAACCTGAGGACAATAAACCGATCTCTAAATTATTTATTCCATAGGTATACAATTTATACACTTCCAGGGCTAAGTTAGGTACATAGAATGAAACAATCGCTAACATGAACCAACCCTTACTGGTATCGAATGTGATGTAAAGTCCAATACTACTTCATACTCTGACCAAACAGAACTAGACTTGCAAGCCGCGTAGCACCCAGAGAAAGGCTGAGTTAGATCATTTTTTAATAACTCAATATTGTTCACCGGGTATATAGGCGCGAATATAATCAAAGACAAGCTCGAGCTTACCTACCTTTGTTATTTTACTCGACGTTTCGACGCAGTTGCATGCGTCGTGCTCACGAGTGGACCGGAGTGCCTATATACCCGGTGAACAATATTGAGTTATAAAGGCTGAGTTCTCTTTCTAAGCAATATGTATGGAAGTTGGGTGTACTTCTCAATCCAAACTGTCATTTTGGTAACAAAAGTGTCAGTTTGGATCCAGAAGTACGTGCAATAATACTGCTATGCCGTAAGAGACAGAAGATAAATATCTCTTGCTCTCTGCTGCTTTAACTGTTGTTTTATTCTAAACGTCAGTTTTCAATTGCAAGTCTAGTTGTTTTTGGCCTGAGACATCATGTTACACGGTATAAAATCTACCCAAATTTACCAATCTACCCAATACCAGCAATGGACAGCACACATAGCGATTGAAACAACTACGATTGTGAAAATATTTATAATTAGCAAAATGCCTTCTAATTATGAATTGCGATCTCATCGTAATCGTCACAATCATTTGCTGCGCTAGTATAGATGCTAGCTAGCGTAATTCAAGCTTACGCATCAATGTATGATTCCATTATTTATAGATTTCATTTCACAATTCAGATACAAATAACCACGCCAATCGTGTACCTATATTAAGTGATAGATATACCAATTACAACTTTGGCGGGTAAATAGTTTCCATTTTCTATTGCGAAATACAGGGCGTAACCAATGCAACTATAATGGAAAATTTAAATAGGGAGATACATGATTTTACTCTCTAGATAACTAGTTATCATCGACAAATTTTATATGTCCAAGTGTTGAGGCATTAAAATACAGAATACAAATGCGTTAGACCATTTCAATTCATGAACGCGAGGAAGCCGTAATTGTAACTTATAAAAAACTTCACATGTCGTAACATACAGTAAAAAAAATGCAATTCTTATTTATATTTAATTGATATAAAACAGTGTGCTTAAATATAATTAATATATACATGCAAATTCACATTCAGTCGCATTGTCCTAGTTTAAGACAAAAATAAAATAAAAGTAAGTAAATAGTTTGATTTCAGTTTATGGAACCATCATCATTCATCCAAGCGCTCTAGGCTGGACAGGCAAGCACGGGTACACACATTATTAAAACAATAGTTTGTAAATATTATTAATCAGATCATAATAAACATTTCATTTAATCATACGCATCCTTACCAATAAACTCTATGAAACTTAAGACAAAGTTTCTTCCCGCTTCTTCTGGCTAGAAAAAAAAATATAATCAAATCGGAGACGCTTACTTTTGTTTTAAAAATCTTACATGACTGATGATTCCATCAATCAGTCTATGTGTCAATCTACTGTTAGTCCGTATGTACTTATAACAATGAAATAAACAAATTTTGATTTTGTTATTAGAAATCTACTAAAATTGTTTAACTCTTACCCGGACAGTAAACGCCTATAGGCGTCATAACAATAAAACATCTATTGTGTCTATTTTATTGTCCACCAATGTGTTAAACCGCATTTCTTATTGGAAACTGACAAATTGAGTTTGATATAACTTCATAAAAGTTATTGCGTTTATTGGTAAGGCCCTTAGAACATACTTCCGGATCTAGGCGGGCTATTGTATCATCACTAGAGTAATACAAACTGTGCTAAAAAAATCCACTATAAACAAGAGTTTGACCACCGTCCTGCCTGATGTTAAGCATCGATGTGATCTACGATGGAGCACAGTTTAAAGATTTGAAGTATACATAAATCGCGCCGTAATACCCGTTATAAACATTAAATACAAAGTTAGTGCATAGCTCATTAAAAAAATCTTGAAAAGCAGGCTGTACGCCGGCGGTATGACCATAGGTTTATACCGTTCCCGTGGTAATATCGGGATAAAGTAAAGCGCAATGACATCCATAAACTTTCTATAGGTCGAAACATAATCTTCATAATCGGTTTAGTAGATCCAGCTAGGGCTCTTTATTAAGCGACTTCCCGATAAATCGAGGGGAATATAAAAAAAGTATGGGCGGGCGGTTAGAATTGGCTGAAGTCGGTTCTTTTTTCTTTAAAAATTTAATACGCAGTAATCGACACTGATTACTGCGTACTACTGTCTATGTATCCTTAGAGAAGCCGAAGTATATTCCAAGTGTAGATTGAAAAACACAATGCAATGAGGAGTATCCTTTAAAAAAAACTTTACAAAAGAGCGAGACCGCAGATGAACGATCATAGAATAAAGTAGTTGCATCTCTTTCGTTTCCCACTATCTATGATTTTTTTTTTCTATAAAACTTCATTGTTACATTCAAACACCTCAATTAAATGTGTGACAAATTATTTGACACCGCTTCCGTCATATGAAAATAATAATATACAGGTATTAGAAAAATATTATCAATAGGTACCTACTATTTTAAATTTACTATTATATCTTGTTCGTGAAATTATTGTAAAATTTTCCCACAAAACTAATAAAATAATGGTCAATATAGTTCCGTCACAGGATTCTTCGTTTACCTGTTTGTACCTATTTTTATTTTTTATTATTAAAATAAGGTTGAGGCTACGTATTTTTTATGAAGGATCTGATACAGCACAATTATCTTTTCTATAAAAAAAGACGTAACGAAAAGTTCGAACGATTAATGATTTTTTTTTACAGAAAACCGAATGGCGTTGAAACGGTGCTTTAATGTTAATTTACACAATGCTTCATACATTTTACTGTCTACACACTAATGAAGCTAAGGTTCCTAGAAAATCAAACGCACTGTATGTAGGTAGTTAGTTCTTACTAAAGAAGCACAAAACGCAGTACCGTGTGTTTTATATGAAATGCGCCTTGATTTAACGTATTATAAAACCAACTCTTCCAAATTACCAACGACAATATGTGCATTATTTCATAGACAAAGCGGATGTACAGGATGTTCCTGAAAATATGATACAGGATGTATTCTATTGCTTTTATGTACAATAATCATAATTAAATTGCCAACAAATGTTAGGTACGTTGAAGCGGCAAGAACAGGGCCTCTTGGCTTTGAAATGTGTCTCGGGGGGGTAGGCAGAGGCAAGCTACTCGTACAATATCTACGTTCTAAGTCCTGGTACATTATAACATTTATACATTTCAATTTGATAAACTCGAAAGCATTATAAAGCTTTTCTCATTTGACAACGTTTTTAGATGAAGAATAGATTGCTATAACAAACTAATGTTCATAAATAATCTTCATAGAGTTCTTAAACATGCCGTCCGCAGTCACGTCACTTGACTCAAAGACCTTTAATGACACACGATTTGAAAAAAAAAAAACACCAAATTCCAGATCTCTGAGACCAAATATCAATAAATGGGGACGGCTCATAAAAAACAGGCAAGTAAATACTTTAAATCGCTAAAGCGCCGCTATAAGTATGTATTTTAATTTTCAACCTTCAGTACACCTACATAACGTCTAGCAGTCTTAGAAATTCCAACAATCACGCTGTTCCCTAGTAACCTCCGATTTCGGCGTAACAACCATTTTTTTTTTTAGTAATAATATTAAATAGCATTCGATCACAATATACTTCAACAACAGTCGCTACGATACAGTCCGGCCAGAGAGAGCGTTCCACATTTAAACATAAAAGAGGATTTAGTATATAAAAAAAATATTGAATATAAAATCCTCTTTGCTATGCCGCGGCTCGCCAGCCAGACCATAACGGGCGAACGTACTTTAAAAAATCGAACAACTTTTAAAATTCGTAATTCAAATTCCAATTTTGAAAATATATCTGAGTTAGTATAGAGTAAATAATTATACGACGCAAGTATTCTCAATAATAATAGTATAATAGATAAAATTACTAGCACCCCTTCAGGCACACTTAAACTACATTATAGCAATTATGTCAGCTTCGCCTTCGTTTGAGGTACAACGTTAATATACACCAGAGTACCTACAACCAATCCGCCATGACAGTTCTCTTAAATAAAACAGTTTTGTTCTGTTTAGTAACAGGAATCTGGTTCAAATTATCATATTAAATATATCTTGATTAGTGCATCACTCGCGGCGATTCCGCGCGAACGCACAACATGTTTCCTATGATTCTATTAAACCTCAAGAGTTGTATTAAACACTGTATAAATATATTTATTACATCGTTCCGTTAACTAAATTATTTCAGCTACATTTTCTCAAACGGATGTAACTTATCATCTAACTTACTGTGTATTTAACTTACGTAATTTTCAAAAAACTTACATAATAGTATTTATTGTTAGACGTCGTTGTGTTGCATACGTATAATAAGTATACATTATGTGTATATACAAATGACTTAATTGTATCATTCGGCTATTAAACAAGTAGTAACGGCGTATGTTGGTTATTCTCGCGAAACACAGGTTCCTGTGAAATACGATAACACAACACCAGTTCCTGTTTCCTGGACTATAACGTAATATACTTTACCTACATTACGTACGTAGAAATGCACAGCGTCGTGAACAGACGTTACTTTGCAAGCGTGCGATGCAAACGTTAAGAAATAAAAAGTATGGCACATGATTACGAAAACATATTACTTCAGCTACTTCACTACATAATTTAACTACATAAATATTGCATTTGATATTATTTTTTTTTTCTCTCTAAAGCGTAAAGATTTCTCGGTATAACCACTATAAATTGTGTGAATTACTGGCAAGAAATATAATAGGCGTGATAGGTAATAAAAAAAGGAAAACAGAATATTTGAAATTGGAATGAGATTTTGATTTGGAGGATGTGTCAAAATAGGTGGAGGTGTGGCGCAAGCGGCCAGTAGCGCGGCGTACTCGGGCCGCGTCGACAGCGCTGCTTCCGAGAATCGAAAGCAAGAGATAGCCGTTAGTACGAAGCCCGATTACCATAACAACATTAAACAACCTCTCGGAAAGGTCCGGGGCCGTTTCCACAGCAACGTATATAGTGGGACGGAAAAACCCGCCTAATTCTTACATTTCTAAGACAACAATCATTAAAGAGATGTTCAATAATTATCAATTATACGGGGTCAGAAACATATTCCCCGCCCTCTTCTACAAAACGTACCCAATTCAAATAAGAACAGAAGGAAAGTTACCAACGTGTCCACATTTAATTTTCCAGGAAAAGACGCTCAGTAATTTCACCACGTTACAAGAATTTATGTCAACATCAACAAGCTAAACATTATAATGTAGGTATACCAACCCACCTACATACCACGAGCTAACAATTTGTTATATACCTACCTACCTCTATATATATATATAAAACGACCGTCGTAACTACTGACAACACATACAATAAACTTTTTATAAAGCAGCCTGCAAGTCTGCCGAGGCCGGAAATTGGATTTTAAATATGGAGTTTTCCGAGCGATTACACGGCACGAAAAGATTGTAGACATGCGCTATTTATAAGGAGACCGTGGAAAAAATCGATAGAATGCAGTTTGCGGCGACAACACGGCCAGCGTCGTCGGTGTGTGTGTGTGTGTGTGTGTTTATTCCCAGGCGTTGTCGTCGTCAGAGGTGGGCGGGGAGGTGGGCTCGGGCTCGGGGATGATGCCGGCCAGCGTGTGCAGCAGCGAGCCGCCGCCGCCGCGCTCGGCCCCCGAGATGCCGCGGCGCCGCATCGACAGCTTGGCGTGCAGGTCCGCCATCAAGTCCCCGCCGCCAACGCCACCGCCGCCGCCGCCGCCAGCCCGCTTCTGCACACAAACCAAACCAACAATCAATCACTTAACTAACTACATACACACGTAACAATAAAATATACACAAGAACTTCTCAAAGCCAGCGAATGATTATTTCGCCGGAATCACTCGGGGTTAGCGCTAAAACTCTTTATTGCTGGCTATCATAAACACTGTTATAAAGTTAATGCATATTTCTTGGTAATTGTGTGATTGCCACTTGCAGTGGCTGAATGCAGCGCGCTGATTTATCATTATCCCATATCGCTTGCCCGTGTTCGTGGCAGCGAACGAGTCCTCGATTTAATGGATACAAATGATGTGTTTTGTGTGCTGTCAATGATGTTGCAGAAGGCAATGAGACGTTGTGCCTTATAGGTCAAGATTTCTCCGTAACCCCTCGAATGGACACAAAAGTAGTTATACGTTCCGAGTAGCGCAAAAACAACCCGATCTCAGCGGCCCGAGGCGTGTTTTCCAGATGCAAGACGGACGAAATAAAAAAAACAACAACGCTTACAACACAAATCGTACCAAGAACTTTTCCAAAGCATCCTGCCCAGCCTGACGTATTTTTTTAAATGGATTCGAAGAAAAGTGTTAAGGAGAAATATTCTCCAACTAAAAATAAGACCGCAATAACGAACGAGTCCGAAGTCCCAGTACGGTCTTCTTCGTAAAAATGTATATGTATTGGATAAACACTTACTGGTCCTAAGTCAGCTGCTAAATTACTTATTAGTTATTGCAATAATACTTATCTACGAAACTACAAATAAATCTTTGAACACAAATTAAATATGTAGTAATGAAAGCTACGAACGAAAATTCCTATGTTATAAATTATTCCGCATTCGTGATAGAGCAGCCTCAGCAATGGCACAAATAATTATATCTGTAATATTAAATAAAACGGACAAACAGGATGATGGGAGGTAAGTCTAAATGCAAATATTTCTTACAACACTGCACGCGTTTGACGAATTCACACCTTATTTACTAGAACTCGTAATTCCACATTCTAAAGGAAAATTTTCTCATGAAAAAATATTCAGCATTCGTTACAGAGCAACGTCAGCAACAGTCAGATCAAGGTAATTCGAACGTCGTTCATGAGTAAAGTACCTACGTAGGGAATTCTATAGAACTAATTTAATAAACGATTAATACGATTTATTAATTGATAGAACATTCAGACCATTGATGGAAATGGTCGGATTGCTGTTGTGTAGTTATATAACTACATCTACATACTTTCGTCATACGAACGGGTATTTTAATTCCTCAATATCCTACAGGATGGAGAGAACCTTTGCAGCTGTAATGTCTCCTAGGTTAAGTAACCTGACTTAGAACATAACAGTTTTCTGAAACCCCCTTCTTGCACAGATCTCTGCTCACCGTTTGTTTCTTCATCTTACCAACATAATCGTGTTAGTGTAAAAGATACATTACTAAGCTGCACATTTGGAGATTTCTTGCATTAATTATTTTTATCTGAATGGCATAAATTCTGACTAGTCCCTTATTGCACACTGAATATCCCTTAGATAGGCTATTACATAGTATATTCGAAGAAATAAAGCGAAATATCTTGTACTTTTGACACCCCGTACCAGCACGAGCAGTAACACTTGAAACAACACTTTGTAAAATTCAAGAGAATCTACGTCAGTTTGAAAATGGGTATTATCACGAGGCGAAGCGCTAACAAGAAAATACACAACAGAGTATCGTTTGCACTCTTGAATTGTGTTAACGAATAACGAAACTAAACAGAATAAATTATGTTTAAATGAAAATCCTTTAGCAATTTTTAAATTACCTATTTCCACATACATATTATGTACCTGTCTGTACGTCACTACGATTTTAATGTTAGTTTGTATTGTTGGTTGCCTTTACTAAATAAAAATACTGGGTTGCATTTAACCCATAGTTACATCCTCACTGTTTGACAATTATGTAGCTCTTTACTTAGCCTTCTAAGAATTTTACTGTTCTACCCTTCTTGGCATTTAGAATGTGAAGTAAGTAAATAAATGAAAACACGCACGCCTTTTATCCGAAAAGAGGGTAGTCGAATGCACGTTGCTATACTAAACGTTAAGTACTAAATTTATTGTTATCATTGTATTACGTGCACGAATATATGCGATGTAAGACGACAATAGCCGAAGTAGTTGAGCTAACGAGCACCGCAATATTTATAGCCCTATTGTATAAACAGTATCCTCTTCACAAGTGTAGATAGGTCATAGTAAAGTGTACTACAGTTCGCATAAATTACCAGTGAAGCCGGCCATTACTCCGTCGAGATTGCATACAAATGTTTCGCGCGCAAACACCCACGTGTAAGGACGTTTCAACGTATAACAATAGACAGATAAAACCGCTATTATTTCATTATCAGATTGCGTACTCGTACAAACGGTAATACGATCATACTGACAATACGTAAGAGAGCTTTTAGCCAGTGAAGTCTTCTTTGATATTATGTACCACGTTAAAATAGTCAAATAATCTTCAATTGGCCAGGAATAGGCGTAACCAGGTAAAACGGTACTAGGGCATGATGAGCATATTCTAGCTTATACCAAATATAATGGTTAGCTCAAATGATTGCTTATTGTATGTATATTATAATTTGTCACCAATAACAGAAACAGCCGCGTTAAACGATGTACCTACGCGAGTTGGTGTGAGTGGGTGTTTCTCAGGAAGCGATTATTTTTCTGTGAATATAATAGATATGGATTGGAAGTATAATGTCATAATATATAATATAAACCAGTGAATCCCTTGCGACTTTATTCGCGGAATTACAAGGTAAAGTATTTTAATAACGTTTATTTGTTCGCGTGCAGTGAGGAACAGTTTTTGTCGACTTTTGACAAAAAAATTACGTAATAATAAGAACATAGTTTTGAATCAATATTAATGAACACCGGATTACTTTTCGAAAGGGTTCGATGGAAATAAATGTAGAAATGGCGACCAATCCCCAACAGAAGACAGGCAGACATAACAACGCAAAAGTGATCTATCTGGATCACAAAAGAAAAAGAGGAGTTGGAAAAAAGTCAGGTAAAAAAACAAGCTACCCTTTCTCTCCCACGGTACGGCACCTGGAGCTTTAGTAGTTGTTATGTCTGTTTTATTTCTATCGTAATTACACTACCTACGGACTTTTGAAATCAACTGGTAAGACAGAAAAACAATGTTATTATTATTATCATCATACTCTCATATACAGTTAAAAATTATGAATGAATTACTAGTAGTGATTATTACTACGATTTACAGCGCATACAATTTTAAGAAACACATTAATTGATCTATTATCTGAACGATTTATAATGAGGCGATAATATTCCGCGAAACGTCATGATACGTGGCAATTAGCTCCACTGTCCTTCCTTGAACAAGCCGAGGCACCTCGTGGCTATATTGACTAGCTTTAGGGACACGTCTTGGCCAGAGGTCCGACCAAACTGTGCGCGTAGGTGGACGTGTCCGCGGCGGGAGACACGTTATACCTCGTGACGCGATTGGGACTGCAGAGAGATGATTGATTAGTGTTAATGGGTGCCTTCACCCGACTGTATCTAGCCCGCGAGCAGGATAAACGAGTGTTCTCACAGCGAATTCAATGGAAACCTTCACGGAAACAAGCGGCGATAAACTCAAGTCAAGAGCACGCCGTCGAGTGCCCAACTATATTACCTTTTCGGAATTTCATTTGATACGAAATAGTCGATAACTTGGTACCTAGTGGTTTGTAAGGGGACCTTATAATAACTTAGGGTTCAAGCCAGGGGAAGTTTTCCCTGCCTATTGTGCACCCTGCTTTTACACTAAACAAGTGGTGGCCCTCCCCTCTCGGGTTCGTACTGGAGCTTGAGGTGGGGAGGTCGAATACGCTAGTAGTTATATAGATGTGACTCAGGCTTTTACGTACCTACCTAATTAGATACTGTTTTTTGTACATACCTATTCCAATTAATGAATCGAGAGTCAGTTCAATCTTACTAATATTATAAATGGGAAAGTGAGTTTGTTTGTTTGTTCCGCTTTCACGCCGTAACTACTGAACCGATTGCTTTGAAATTTTGCAGACGTATATTTAGAACGTATATTTAGAAGTACGGTTTTTATCCCGAAAAAAAAAATGATGTTCCCGAGGGAAAAAAAAATATTCCTGTATACCGCAATATAACCGAAGTCCACACGGGCGAAGCCACGGGCGGAAAGCTAGTACTATACATGTATATACACACTTCCTCAGTTATTTGTTACATACTAACAACAACAAATCTAAGAACACTTAAACGAGTTCACACTAATCGGTATATTCTAATTTGTCCGTAACGAGTTTTTTTTTACTATAAAATCTTCCATTTTTTTTCTTAAGACACAAATAGACAAACAATTCTGGTTAATAATAAAATTACAATATCTCTCGAAACGATATCTACATAATCTTTTTCTAAGAAATTATACCTGCCTCTTATCTCACCGATTACAGCTCAACTCGACAAAATACCCTCCACAAATAAAGTGTATTATTTTTTAAAGTTAACATTTATGCAATTAGGATGAAATGGTCATTTGAAGAATTAGTGTACGTTACAAAATGTTCTTTCATATCTGAACTTTGATTTTATATATTATAAATAAAGTCATATTCGTTCACGCTACCTACATTATTACATATCGGATTTCGTTTGTAACCAAGATGAAGTTACGAGTTGAAGTTAAGAACGCTGAGAAAGATTGTTTAAAAAGTTAACCTAAAGTGTAAAAGAACCCCGAACTTGAAATGGTCTTAGAAATGTTGTTGGGCTCATCAATATGAACAACTTTTACTATGGTGACGATGCGGGGAAACGCAACAAACTTTTATCATCTCCAAATACATATACAATTTCAATACAAAATAGACAATTTCTTGCATAAGGATAGAACATTTTTTAATTATTACTATTTATATTTAATATTAATATTTTTATTTTTTTATTGAGCCATAGTAAAAGTCATATTAACAAACCCAAAACCATTTCTAAGAACATTGCTTGGGGTCTTTTTACATTGTGTATAAGCTAGCTGACGATGCAAAAGTTATTCTCTCGTTCCTACGGATGTGGAAGTTTGTGGACGGATTTTCACGAAGATGAAGATTAGATACAGATATTGTCAAATCTTGTAGATCAAATCTATATTTGATCATATCTATTTCGATCATAGGGAAACATAGGATTCCCACAAGAACGGGATGAATCTTGGGAAACATCGTGCGGCACAACTATTAAAATATAAATTAGCGATAAATAAAATGTTGTATAAAAACTGCAGGAAAATCCAGTGAGAAATGGCTTGCACCTGTCATTAATTATCTCATAAAATATTTCCATCAGGGATCATGGACGCGAGTTTATGCAGGTTATCCTTTCTGACATTACAAATGTGAAAATAGGTATATTTGTTACGCTTTCACGCAAAAACTACTTGACCAATCATCATTAATCTTTGTACACATATTCTCGAAGGTACTAAAGGTAACGTAGAATACTATTTATTAAAAAAAAATGCCAACCACGGATTATCCAATTCCTGTGGGAAGCGATAATGTAGAAATGTAATTATTGAAGTTTATTCGTAACAAACTTAACTTTATAAGACACGAATCTTTCTTCTTTATAACATCAGTTTTTTTACGTTTTATAAGGATTTTGGAATCAATGGTATACCTACCTTCTTACCTACAATTACGTCACCTGACTTCCAGCACCAACCAGATATTTACGGCCGGTATTGTAAGTGAAATGAAGTCGTGGCACATGATGCAGACATTCCGCAGATAATCAACCGTGAAAGAAACCGTGCCAGAGCATAATAGGTTCGGGGTATGGAGATAAGTACCTACAATACAAAAGTTCCAGTTAGCCGATAATTGCCCATCGGCCGCGCTACGTCCACGTTACCGATGGCAAACGTACTATTTGTATATTGCCTTTGTCATTCCTATCATTCTAACAATACAACAAGACTCGCATTTATCTCCAAAGCGCTTCAAACCTGTCTGACATTATCATAGTGCGATCATGGTGACCAACATTAACTGAACTTTGTTAGTGAGAGAAGTCCTTGCTTCACAATACTGGCCGGCTCAGTATCTGTGTGTTGTGTTAAATAAATCAGCTGATAGCGCGAACTGGCGACGCGGCGGCGATGCTCCCGGGAAGCGCATTCCAGCCTTGAGGCAGCTTCGATGAAACGCCCCCGATACACAAAACACAGCGCGCATTGCGATGCAACGTTGCACAGTAAAATGCCGAGCTATTCAGTAAAGCCAATTAACCTGAGCTCGAAATTTCCGTAGCTCAATTTGCTTAAAACTGTATCCCTCGTATGAATAAAGATAGCACACTGATATTGTGCCGATATTAGAGATCTGAATAATTATTTGTATGCGAAATACACACATCCTGCTAAACGGAGTGTAAAAGGACCCCGAGCAAATCCTTCCAAAGGGTTTGTCAATATGAATAACTTTTACTACGGTGACAATGCGGGGAAATGTAATTGACGATCCCAAGAACCGATCCGTTTACACTCAGTAGGATGAAAAGAAAAGATGTTATGATCAAAATTCCTAAATAGCATACTAATTATGATTATGGCAGACAGTTCACATGTATTATGACTTTTATAATGTCAAGCACAACCTGTATATAAGACAGATAAACTTGAGCTCGCGATGCGCAGTACAGTTCAATTTTCTACCAGTTTAAATTGGCAGCCGTTTAGAACTTCTGAGTACTAAACGTAAAACATTTTCTTTGTAATTTTGCCCTTACTGGAGGTACCTAGCGGGGTAAGACGAGTAGGATAGGCGCCTACTGCACCTGCTGAGTTCATTGTAAAATGATCTCCGGTGTCAAACAACAGTTGGGAACAATACTTTTACCTTAGCTAGAAATACAGAATACACTGGCAAAATACCTGATATTTTTCCTATAACTATCGCAACTTCTACGGTTTAAAGTGTACAATATAATTTAGTAAAATAAACAAAGAACTGAACGGAAGCAGTTTCTGGGTTTGACATATTGCCTGTCAGCTTTAAGAAGAATAAAGGTTTCTTCTACTGCATCTAAAACTTGTTTTCGAACTCATATTCACCCGCGGTTGATCTCGTTACAGTGGAATTTCTGGGATAGTAAAAATGTATATAGAACCCTACCTACCCCTCTTTGGGATTAAAGGCGTGAAGTGTATTTTTTTTTTATTGGTTATAATCTCATTCGTTTCAGTTTCGTTAAAATACTTTCAGTATTTTTGCCGAAACAAATATTCACATTCACGTTAATTTCACACGCATTTACAATAAAGATAGTATTCTAAACTATAAGTAATTCGGTCTTGTTCTTTATTCCTCAAATAAATGTTAAATGCTTTTTATATTTAGACTAGCTGACCCGGCGAACATAGTTTTACCCATAAACGTTATAAATCCCGTACCCGTGGGAATTTCGGGAGTTTAATTCACCTCTACGGTACTTAAGTTAAGTCCCGCTTCAGCCGTTTGGGCTGTGCGTTGATTGTCAGTCATTCAGTCAGTCAGCTATTCCTTTTATATATGTATTTAGTTTAGACAAAAATGTAATATTAACCACCTTAACGCGAATGAAGTTACCTACACGTATTGAATCAGACATACTCCGTGATGAAACCCGCACACCTCAAGCTGTGTGAAAACTATAACGGCGATGGGCTCACCTCCACGTCACGTTCGGTTAAATACACATGAAGAACCGTGGGCATTTGCTTAGCATGTGCTTCTGCCTACCCCGCTTTGGGATTAAAAGGCGTGAAGTATTTTTTTTATACTCCACTACTGTACTGTGTAAGCAATATATATAGGTGTATGTATTAAAAACCACGGTAGACAGATAAATAGAAACTTTCAATTGTACAAAGACAAGCAATCAGGTTACCTTCGTTATTTGTCCGACGATTCGACACAGTTACATGTGTCGTGGTCGCGAGCTGACTACTTGTCTTTGGTTAATTTCGCGCCGTAACAGCCGGTTTAAACTATTAATATAATGTCAGTGCGAGTTTCTTTAAAATATGATTTCAATTGAACACTGTAGAATGTGCATGGAAATGGAATCATAGCAATCAAAGCGCAGACAGTACGTATGCAGGTAGGTACTTACATCAAATTATTTCTGATAGTAAAACTAATTATATAGTGCATTGTGGTTGTGGCAGAACAATTAAAATCATTTACCAAGCACACTGGCTGTGTCCGCGGCGCAGATACATGAGCTAGAAACTTCCGAGAAAATTCTCTTGTTTACACAAACCGTGACGTCATCGCACTCTGTACAGCTCAGGGGCTTAAGGGTACTAATACACATGCCAGGTACTTTTGCAGCGATTCCCGTAACATTATTGTTCTTATTACAATCGAAGCTTTGAGATATTTGACGCGTTGGTGATTACTAACCGTAATAGCCCCAAAACCATGCCACTAAGTAGCACGTCTCCCAACACTCTCGCAGTAGAATCGCTCATTTGGTTACTTTCTACACTGTCGTCCTTAGCACAGCGATGCACATCATATTCCATTGCGATGCCGGAGCGATACAATTACGAGAGTGAAGCAGACTTGGGCCCCTGATCCACAATTCTGTTATTTATTATGTGCAGCGCAGCTACTTAAAACGTTTATAAAACATTGACTAACTACACATATCAAAAGTGTCTAGGGATCAAGTACATTTTAAAAGATTTCAATCAAGAATATATTTTACAAAAACTGAATTCATTCATAATTTATTCAAAATGTGGTGATAAGTCATTGATACATGCATGGGGAATTAGGTAAGAGACCAATCCAGAAGAATAGATTTGATTTATATAAATTAGTTTTTTTAGAGCTAAAAATGTTCAGGACCTCTTGAGACTTTTGATGTGTGTATTACCGCACTAGCAAAATACTACATACTCTTTAAAATATTATTATAATTTTGTGCATATTTTTGATGTGTGTATGTATGTAGTTATTACTAACTACGTATATCAACTTAGGCCAGTTTGTACCTATTTGGCATACATTTGACCAGCTTTTAAGACCTTCACTAGCAGTGCACTAGCGCTGTTCTAAATTCATTCATAAATCACTGTTAGTCTGAGGACATATTTTATATCTATCTCTCTCTATCGCCCCCCCTGTATCGTTACAAGCGGCAGAGCGAGATGCTTCGCGTCGCTAGATATACACGGTTAAACTGTCGACCAGAAATCTGGCCTACCAACCTAAGTGTTCGGTCTAACAAGGAAAACGCGGGGAAATTTGGTTAATTTATCCTTTTATTCCCAAATTCCTCCTATCGTCCTGTCCCTTGTCTTGTTTTGTCCGTCAATGTCACTGTCATTGTCTTAATCTGTCGTAGTCATGTCAAGTCAGGGAGTCTTGCACAAAGGCCGCGCGACACTAAGGTTGAAACTCTGATCATTTTTGACATCTGACAATTCCAGTTGCGTGCACTGGCTTTTACGACAAGGTAGGCAGTAATCCCAAGGATTGACACCTCTATGTATAGATAACTTGTCTTTACGAAGTACAGGTACCTTATATATCTAGTCATCCACAAAATACAGGACCTTCGTCAGCCTGTGTCGTGAGTACAGCAAAAAAAAATCTAGTAACAACTCACTTATTAGGTCGGGAAGCCAAAATACTAAGGTAGTGTCTTTTTGCCCATAATTATGGTGTGCACGCCACTGGACAATACTGTACATTTTTTACTTGTCTCAATAAAACAACTCTACCTTATTAGTGATTTAGTGGCAGAGGAAGTGTTCACAAAACTTATACCAACTACTTTGATGGGCGACCGTACATCTAAATATATAAAAGGAAAAGCTGACTGAATGACTGACTGACATATCAACGCACAGCCCAAACGACGAAGCGTAGACACTTGAAATTTGGTACGGACGTAGCTTAGGTACCACAGGGGTGCACTAAGAAAGGAATTCCCGAAATTCCCATTGGAACGGGAATAAACGGGAAAAATCTTTTGTATGAAAAATCTAAACGGCTCAAGTTAGACGCTTGAAATTTGGGATGCAGGTACTACTAAACTACGCGAATGAAATCGCGGGCCGTCCTCTAGTTAAGAATATAATTGCTTTACTGAAGAACAAGTATCTGGCGATAAATAATGTGCATTCCTGGAGCCTAAGTATAATTACACTGTGATTGTTGCATCGCTCTGACATCGTAGCGGCAAACGATGTGTATTGCTGATTTTGGTACATTTATTTCACGGTCTCCCGTAGTAAAACAGCGATGGACACCGTTTCTCGATACGATTCCAGAGCGATGGAACTACGAGAGTGTAGCAGATTGGCCCCCTGCTCTTCTTACACTGATGTTAATGTGGTAACTTAAATTTAAGATTTAATACACTTTTTTTTAAACACAGTGAACAAACGTTTGATCACCATCCTGCCTGGCCTTTACACCTTTAATTCCCAAGGCGGGGTAGGCGGAGGCATTTCACTGTGGTCTTTAGTAAAAACCGATCGTTTGCCGCTCCGATGCCACAGCGATGAATCTACGAGAGTAACTAGTGTTGGCTCTCAAGGACACACAAACAACTGACTCGCTATTGTATACTTAGCTATTGTTTATTTGATACAAGCTTGCGAGAAGTTCACATTGGCCAAAGTTCAATAGCGTGTAAAATCAATATTACGTACTAAGGCAAGTTATAAATGCACCACTTGCGCCCCCGGACAAATAGGTAATAATAATTCCAGGCCCTCGTCCAGCAGTGGACGCCGATGTTGATGATGATTTATTTAATTATTTACTAGCTGTACCGGAAAATATTTTGTTTTGAGATAATAAGTTGCCTTTGTACCCCGTGTATTGGGAGAAATACAATTGGTAGATGCATAAATCTCAGACCTACTAAATACGCATATAAAATTTGGTAAAAATCGGTAAAGCCGTTTCGGTGGAGTACAGTGACTAACGTTTAATTTTTGACATGGAAATTTTATGTTTAGCACGGCCAATAAACATAAATTGTGAATTAACACAAGATAACAACAACACTTACAGTTCACGCCTTTTAATCCCAAAGCGGGGTAGGCAGAGGCACTTGCTGAAGCAAATGCACACGGTTTACCAAGCGTATTTAATCCAACGTGACAGGGGGTGAGCCCATCGCCGTTATAGGGTTCACACACCTTGTGGTGTGACAAGATACAGTCCAGCTACCACAGCTTGCCTATTTTACAGTACAAAGAGTAGATGAGATACAATAAAGTTGATGAATAATATTTAATTGTCGTGGTTTAAACATTGAATGAATAAATATATAGTACCTAAGTAATCGTTGAATGAATGAACATGTAGTACCTAGGTAAATATAATACCTAACAACTAGACGAAACTACCATATAAGCCGATTTCCCTCGGCTTACCTTGAAAGTTCTGAACCAGAAATTGGAAGCTTCAATACATAGTATAAAACAAAGTCGCCTCCCGCTGTAGGCTTGCTTATATCTATAAATCTACGGAACGGATTTTGTTGCTATTTTCTTTAGTAGATAGTGATTTTAGTATTCGTTTTTATATGTATGATACATGTATATAATAGTAAAGAAACATTGTTAATAATGTATAAGAAACGTTTGCGGGGTCAGCTAGTATTATGATAAAATAAATACACTAAGATGGGCAAATCGAGATAGGAATAGACACTCATCAAACAAATATCCATGCATAAAACCATAATCATCGTAAAAGTAAGTTTTAAAACAAATTGTAAATTAATATAAAAATACCCTCAAGGGCAGTAGAGATCTGAGCAGAAGAAGTTCAATAAAACTTTGGTCCCGCTCTAATCGTGTTAGTGTAAGGGAGCAACTATGCTCAAACGAATTGTCGTTAGAGTACCTACTTGATATTGATTCAAAATAATTGTTGAACCAGACGACAAAGGTTAAAATTAAAGGAACCGACTAAAAAAAATAACTACATCATGACCTTCTTAAAGTACGTCATACAGTGAACTTGCAATAAACGCAAAAGATTACCTACACTACGTAACATATCGCTAACAGTATCTACAGCGCATGACTCACGTCCGCGCAATCCCTGGTCTTCCCTCCTTTTCTTCAATAACAAGAAAAGTTAACCACGTCACACTTACAATAAACAAATCTATCTACAATGCAATTCATTCGCATATATTAGTCATATAAATAGATATACCGTGACGATATGAGCAATAAGGAAACCAATAAAATAGTACGTAAATGTATATTTTAAAACCTCACGCGAGTACGTAGTAGTGCAATTGATGATTGACTCTATGAATGAACCACTCACTGCGTTTGACCACAATCCTGCCTGATGCTAAGCAGCTATGTGGTCTACGACGGAGCACACTTGTTCATTAGATACCTATTAACCCCAGTGACTTGAAGACCTCCAGACTATATTGCGCAGGAAACACAGACTCCGGCAAGTAATTTCCACAACCTGGCGGTTCATACTATGAGAGTAGGGGTATGTCTTCAGAAGCAGGAGACTACGGCTTCGTAAGGTATTTCCGTATCAATTTCTGACACGTTGGAGACAAAAAACGGAGAAGTCCTGGAGAGAAACTAAAGGACTAACCTTGTCATCGGTGGTGGAGTCTGCGTGCCGCAACTTGGCCTTGGACGCGCCGCCAGCCTTCCTGATAGCGTCCATGAGATTAGCGTGCGCATCGCCGACCGGTGGCAGCTGGCTCGCGGGCTTGCTGTCACCTCTACGACAATGAAAAATCTATTTTTAGTTGTGTCATTGGAAAATTACAAAAACCCTTATGTTACAATTATACAGACACTTTTGAAATTGGTCGGAATATATTTCTTTAATGCATTATGAACAATCCTGACCCTCAGGCAGGACGGTGGTAATAATGTCACCAAAATTCGTAATAATTGTTATAACAGTTGTGATAATTTGTATTGAACAGTCGTTAATAGGCCGAGATTGGTTGTAGTAGTCGAAACAGGACACCGGATTTTTTTAAGATTCTCCGTTTATAATATAACGCCTTGCAGATTGAAAACGGTAGATTACATGACGGTTTTGGATAGGTTGTAAATTGAGATGTTTATTTACAATGATACGATTCCTACAATTTGCCCGTATCAGTCGCAATACACACATAAACTCATATCCATAATCTTAAATGGTGAGACATATCCTTTGGCAAACTTACGCCAACGCCAACTAGGTAATATCTAGTATCAATGTCAATACATATTACAAAACATAGTCCCTTCCAGCTGTCTGTTAATATTGTATGCTTAGATCTTTAAAACTACATGGCGGATTTTGATACGTTTTTTTCTAATGAATGATTAATTCAAAAGGTTTATATGGGAAACAATTTTTTATGTTCATGTACGGGCAGATCGCCATTAATAAATACATACATCGCTCGAATAATCTCGTTTACGAGGTAGACAAAGACGGCATATGCACAGGACGAACGACCGTTTCATAAACCCTTTACTGATTTAAGAGTGAATGAAAAAAAGGACGAGCAAAATGCGTTTCTAAAAGCTTTCACGCTAAAACAAAGCCTTTTATCGCTATTCAGTGAAGTCTAGGTAAGTAAGAAGGTATGCAAAGATAAACAAGAAAAATATTCATCACTAATGGTCCATTGTTATTTTCTATAGAAACATAATGTGTAGTATTTGTGGAACTGTTAAGTCAACATTGTAACGCAGTATAGATTTTACGATCCCTCTGGGATAGACGATTCTGTTTTCATGCTGTGCATGAAAACAGAATAATAGTTGAGGGATAATTGAAAATAATTAATTATATATGCTATTCTTTGTAGGTAATGCACAAATGTAAAAATACCATACCAGAGATAAGTAGGATACTCTACTTGGTGGGTTGGAATTAGGCATTCGGTAATGTGTCTATTTTCTTGCATGTCTTGTGTGTTTAAGTATGAGCTTTAAAAAATATTAATAATTGATCTAGTCAAAAGCATAGCGCGTTCAATGCCGACAGTGTCACCAATTCACCACCTGTCACTGCAGGTGATCGCACAATCACAAAGCCCCATAGAATCAAGTCATATTGACGTTCGCAACATAAGTAGCATCACGGCCATGTTAAGTGTAACAAAAATTGTCATAAAATTACAGTTCCTTTCTTTCGTCATGAACGTGATAAAGTGTAGTACTCAAGTCATGTGAAACGAGTCTTGCCCCAAAGTATTACTACAGATACTGCACCTAACTTAATGGTACTTTACATTTCTACTCCATCAGGTACTTAAGATATCCAAGAAAAGCGAATAACTCCTTAATCTTTCCTAGATTTTCAAACTCGACTTTTATTGCCAGTCCGTTTTCACGAAACGCGTGAGGTTTGGTAGAAGTAGCAAGTTCAGTATTGCTGCCGGATTTCATTCGACGTGGCTAAAATTCTAAGGAACTTTCCGAGTTTCTATCCAGTTTACCTCAAGCCTAGCGGACAGTAAAACTTACCGGGCGGCAATAAAATTACGACTAACAGAACGGGTTCAAAATACGACACAACACATTGCCAATTTGTGTACAATGTTCTATTGTATAGACAAGAATCTAGCTCTATCCATGCCAACGCCGGCGAGAGCCACTACCAAAACGCACGACCTCGGTGTAATATGGACGTAATACACATTACAACAGGCTTGTACACACCGCAGCCGTAATTGTATTTAATAAAATCTATCAACCTCGAGCTTTCTCTCGATATCGTTCTCGGAAACAATTAAAAGCCCTGCCTCGGGCGGCCAATTCTCGGAAACATACTTTTTTTTTATCCTTATCATGGTATATTAGTAAGAAAACAAGATAAGGGAAAGCGTGCACTGACATTCGTAGTATAATCAAATAGCATGTTGCGCTTACGCGTGCTAATGTTACGGTTTTGGTGAAGTCCACAGCGACTTGATAATCAGGTTTACGTTGGGCTTTTCCCCGAAGGTGAATACGTAGAAACGGAGGCCCGAAGATTCGAGTAATCTGCGGAGGCCGGCGCAACGCCGAGTGTACCGAGAAGAGGCGCGCTTCTCGGAAGTGCCCGGAACGAATAGGGCTGCCACCTCCAGTGTGCCGTACAATGACGCAGGTCAGGTCCGATCTGTGTCGTCTGGCCGCGCACTGCACTGGGATTTATGTCAAAAAATTTCACGCCACAAATGAATTATGAAGCTTCGTTATTGGATTTATAATTGAAATAAGCTGTAAAAGTGCTCCGAGTAAGTATTTACAACGCGTACTCGATGTCATAATGTAAAAATGTATGGATTGATGAAAATATTGTTTTCACGCTAATTATAGAGATAGGCTTATTGTTGGTATGCATACATTTACGATACTGTAAGGTCGTCAGCGCCTAGTCATCGGTTGGCAGCCCTGACGTCTAGTGACCCGGTGCGGGCGCGGGCGCAGGCGTCCAAAATAGCAGGCGAGATAAACATGTGTGAACGATAGGTTCCCTCTAGCTGTGCGCGCAATAAGTATTCCTTTGAATTGAGCCTACGGAACTGCGTGACGGCCAACGATAATGTTGACAATAGTATATTCATCATAGGATGTATGTATGTTTTCATCAGTTTATCAGCCTATATTCGTCCATGGCTGGTCATAGGCCTCTCCAATTGCACGTCGTGTGATTCTGTATAAAGTATGTTTAAATATAGCGTCAAGTCTATAAATATTCAAAACGACACCAAAACTGATAAAATGACAAAATTAGTACTTTTATTTATCTTTCTAATCTCTATTTGTTTATGACGGTCACAGGTAGGTACCTACCCGATATGCACTATAGTAAACAAGTGTACTGTCATGAAATATTGAGTAGCCATCCATTCACCGCCTCAAAACATTATTAAGTTGCTGAACTCAAGAGACATAATCAATGGATACTATTTACTGTATTAAAGCTATCTATAAGTGTTTCTATCCAGAGCTATTTTCAGTGGAAAATGGGCCGTGACGAACAGTCAAATTCCCTTCTCACAGTACATTGAAAAATAAACTTGTCAAGGTCAATGACACAAGTTTATTTCCACACACAGTGTAGTAACTGAAGGAGACGTTATCCTAAATGTTTAAATTTAGACTGATACAGGAAATCAGCGCGGTCGCACCGAACTCGAAGGGCGGCTTAGTCGTCCAGGAAAAGATTTTGTTCACTGACATGGAATAGGTTAGTTTGTATTTCTCGGCGAAGTATGTCCCGTTCCCGTGGGAAATTCGACATAAAAATGACATAAAAATAAACATAAGGTTAAATACGCTTGGTGAAACGTGGGTATTTGCTTTAGCAAGTGCCTCTGCCTACCCCTCTTTGGGTTTAAAGGCGTGAAGTGTATTTATTTTTTTATTTAAAAATAACCTATGTATTATAACGATGTACAAGCCAGAACCTATACAGAGTGTAAAAGGACCCCGAGCAATGGTTTTAGAAACTTTGGGCTCATCAATGTGAACAACTTTTACTATGGCGACAATGCGGGGAAATGCAAAAATAATTGTTCATCTTCCTAAAAAAACCTACTACATTTTGTATCGGGTTGAATTTTTTTTTTTCATTTCCCCGCATTGTCGCCATAGTAAAAGTTGTTCATATTGATGAGCCCAACAACGGTTCTAAGACCATTGCTCGGGGTCTTTTTACACGCAATATTTCTATGTATTTACTATTTGCGTTTCCGTGCTTCGAACGGCACTTTAACACATTCGTGGACACTCAAAATAAGACAACAGAAGTTTTATTCTTATTACGTCGACAAGCGGAGTGTGTCTCCGAAAGTGTTAAGCCTCCGGTCTCGGCTACTGTTTCGACATAAGTTGATAAGACGAATTAAGAGAGCCATGGCGGGCGCGGCGGCTTGAAAACAACTAAAAGTGCAGTTGGATCACATGACTGACACCAGTGGCGTGCACACCATATAGGCAAAAAGACACTGCCTACCTCAGTATTTTAGCTTCCCAACCTAAATAGAGTTATTGCTAGATCTTTTTTTGTTGTACTCACGACATAGGCTGACGGAGGTCCTGTGTTTTGTGGGTGAGTAGATAGGTTACCTATATTTCGTAAAGACATGTTACCTATACATTAGGTGTCAATCCTTGCGAGATCACTGCCTACCTTGTCGTAAAAGCCAGTGCACGCCACTGACTGACACCAGCTTTTGCACTAGCACTAGTTTCGCCGTTGTGGTTAAAGGTAGTCCGACGTGGTAATAAACACAAAAAACAAATAATCACTACTTAGTATAAAACAAAGCTTCCTGGTGTCTGTGTTTATGTAGGCTTATATCTTTAAAGTTATGCAATTTTTGAATCGGTGATTAAGTGAACTTTATATGTATATTTCATGGATAACATAGTGCAGAAACTTGGTATCAGCATTTCACTCGAGCGAAGCCGGGGCGGGCAGCTAGATATTTATAAAAAAGTGGACCCCGTTTCCTCCCGCGCAAGGCGATTGGGTATCCGGGTTAAGTTAAACGTTAGGCAGAAGATTGATGATGATGACGAACCTTATAAAGTGTTAAACTATTATTAATTATAAGGTGTAGTAATTTCGAAGCGGCGAGACATCGCATCTGCAAAGTTTCTGTTCATCTCGACAAGGGAATATAGGTTGTAGCGTTATACGTATTATTGGATTCCTACAGTGCGATAAAGGTCGACAGGTGTCTGGATGAAATGGGAAAAGTTTTAACAGTAAATGCAATTAATTTACCAGATTAAAGTTAGTGCCTATGTTCACACCGCTTCGGGATTAAAAGGCCGGATTGTATTAATTTCAATTAGATATTTTTCAATGGGAATCGCAGAAAATTATTGTATTTTTTTATTTTTGTAAATTACATTTCTATGGAGTGCACACGTTCCTTTTAACACATGTTGCAGCATTGTTAATTAATTAATTAATAGCACAACACCCTGTATGAGTCAACGGTCCTGCAGACTCTGGAGCCGGGTAGCCAACGCAGCTCCAGCCACAATGGCGTGCTTGTATTGATAAATCGTTGAGAGCATGTATTGACAAAGGAGGAATGGGAACGCGACAGTATTCCAAGAAAACAGCACCAAGTATCAATACTGTAAACAAACTGGTTCCTCGAGACTCGTAGAATTCCACAGAATTTAAGACCGAATGTGTGTATATAGAGACAGCCATTTATTTTATTGCCACTCGATAACAAGTTACGTATTTATTCATTTAACTATAAAGTATAATTCAAGGGCACAATTCGCGGACCATTCGAAGAAAAAAAATTTAACATTTTTTTGTTCTATGTAGAATTCCATAGAGTACTCCTTAATTTTGTATAAAATATCCAACCTACCAAACAAATGTTTGTTTTACCATTATAATTAGTTTATTACATTTATCATACCAATGGAGCGATGGTGCAGAAATGAAAAGATACATTAATTATAATTTATATTCTTTCATTTTCCTCCATTACTACGTCCATGCTAGTCTCCGGTTTATTATTTTTTTCATAATGAACAGAAGAATCATTATACAGATTTATAACAATTCTCCGACTCTAAAATAATAATTAGATAGTACCATTCTACAAGCGAGGGCTTCAAAGCAGAACAGAGCGGACCACATTCTCACTTCAAAACGAGATAGTTGGCAATTTGGTGAATAAAAACAATGAAAGAGAAAACTTTGAATGACATAATGACATGTTGCGTAATATTATTATTCAGGCATGCTTTATTTTTCTTTTCTTACAGTTGGGATTCATGTATCTTTTATAGGATTATAAGATGTTAGCACTTGTTTAAAAATTACTTCTAGTTTAGACTTTCATCAAGCTTTAAGCATAACTTATACTGTACACCTGTAATAGCACTTAAAATAATAGCACTTACAACAATGAAATAAAATTATTTAATTTGATCGCACACAATTTTACAACTCATACATAAATTGAACAATAAATTAATAACTGGGATACCATATTGGAATTGCTTCGCTCCTAAGATCCAGCGTACACAACCGACTATAAAAACGTAGCGTAAACTTCAAGTTCTCGAAGAATTATTGAAAATATTCTGGCAACTATCGGGCCGATCGATTGTCAGGTCCCCAAAGTCACACAAATTTATGCCCACGTCGTATGAATATAAAGTTAAAAGGTCTATGTCGTCCAGGAAAGAAGTGACAAGACATAACGCGCTGCAATTTATTGAAATAAACTGAGTCATACAACGCGTGAAATAACAGCCTCCAAGAAAAACAAGACATACCAGCCATTTCGATTGGTTGAAACAAGCTAAGTCGCACGATCTGTGACATAGCATCCAATCACAGCGCGCGTTTGTTCTATTGCTTTGTCTTACTTGGCGCGCGTGCTAGGCCTGCAGTTATCACGTATTTGGTATACAAATTACCATTTTCATTCGACTTCAAAATAGGACGAGGTTCTCAATACAACGGTATTTATGTTTATGACCTAATCTTTGTTTGAACGCTGGTGCTTCCCGTTTGGTTCACGTCCATGATAAAACCACAATGCTTAATAGTTTACTTTTGAAGTGACAACGTGTTTAATACTCGTAACTCGATACTACGGTCTGCATGCACGAAAGAAGAAAAGATGACGTCATTGTCCCGTTCCGCAAGTGAGTGTAGGTACTACTACTACCGCAATGTTTGACGTTGTCACGTCAGACTACCGTCCGAAAACCGACATTACAGACAACCATTTTTTTTTTCTTTCTTTAAATTTATTTCAGACCTTTGGGTGCATTTCAGAGTGTGCTACGGAGTTGCATAACCTAACACCCCCATCGCGTTTTTACAATAGGACAACCAGGAGAACGGCAAAACGTCATCCATACCAGGTGGATTTGCCATTTACGCGAACCAAAAGGTTTGCGTCCACTTTCATAGTGCGTACCGCCAGGATGTGGAACGACTTGCCGGAGTCTGTGTTTCCTGCGCAGTACAGTTTGAAGGGCTTCAAGTCGCGGGTGAACAGGTACCTACTGAACAAGTGTGCTCCATCGTAGACCACATCGCTGATTAACATCAGGCAGGATGGTGGTCAAACGCTTGTTCATAGTGATTAAAAAAAACCTCTAATAGCACTGTGGTAGCTTTACCCATACGAGTGTTAGTAGACGTCCACCGTATATTCTGGGGCGGAAACTATATGTACAGTCGGCCAAGAATCTGCTCTACCACCCTTAGGTTGAAACTCGTATGAATGTCATTAAGCATTAAGGTTCATTGTTCACTTGTCACAATATACCAACTCTACCTTATTGTTGTTTTAGTGACACAGGAAGTGTCATCGAAACTGATAGACCATTTTCTTGGCCGACCGTACATGCACATGAAGTCTTGAAGTCAAACGTCATAACATATTCAGGTCGAAAGTGCACGGGATCAATAAACAGTGCAAAGTTCACTGTATAAACTAAAGACAAACAATTCGTTAATAATATGTTCACGTAAATAAAATAAAGTTCCAACTCGTCGAAATACGATCGAGAGCCGGCCGCACTACATTCAATTATTACTTAAAATGTATCGCGTATTGAAGGTAAGTAAAAATGATCGAACATGAATCAGGAGAAAGAAGTGTGTCGAAACCATGAATAAAATTATTACCGTAATCAGAAAATACATTGGTGTGATTATTATACTATACTAATATTATAAAGAGGAAATAATTGTAATTTTGTATGGATATTTGCAACGAATAAACTCAAAAACGCATTATTGACAATTATCGAAATATGTTCAGTAGACATTTCGATAAATTATCGACATCCGTTCAGTAGGCATTTCGATAATCTTCTCTTACTAATATTATAAATGGGAAAGTGAGTTTGTTTGTTTGTTCCGCTTTCACGCCATAACTACTGAACTGATTGCTTTAAAATTTTGCAGACTTATAGTTAGAAGTCCGGTTTAAATAATAGGGTACTTTTTATCCCGAAAAAAAATGATATTCCCGAGGGAAAACAAAATGTTCCTTTATAATGCAATATAACCTAAGTCCACGCGGGCAAAGCCGCGGGCGGAAAGCTAGTTTTCAATAATGCGTACAGGAACGAAAAAGAACGTGAGTTACACCGCGCGGTACAGCTAACATTCCTTCAATATCAGAAACTTATCCATGAAGTTTAATATTAGTTAGAATTCTAAATAAGTATAGTTAGGTAGGTACAGTGTTTTTTAATATTCATCATTCGTGTACAAAACTAACTCGGAAAGCGCTAAACACATCCCATATATGTTCGAATGTATTACGCATGCATTTGACCGCGAATTTAAATATGAATGAGGTCACCAGGTCCATTCTGCTTTATATAGACATGTACCTACTGTGTAGACATAGTTCGCTGAAAACAATATGTGATTAGCCACAAAGGATAAGAGTCCGTTTATTGTGAGAACTAGTGCTCAATTTGGTGTGCAGCGCGCAATTAATTATACATCTAAGCGGAAATGTTTAAAGGATAAGCCATAATCTAAAATTGAAATATCAATTAATTACTAGTAAAAATGAAAAATATGTTACCGAAAAATATACATGTTGATTATTAAAAAATATATAAAAATGCAAAACTACGCAAAATGTCATAAAAATACAATGAAAAAAATAGTGATAAGAATCAGGCACCTCATCTAATGACTCTTTTCACACACCAAGTACGTTACAGGGAATATTAAAACGTAATAGTATTATGTTAATGCATTTCTATCGTGTATGCTAGTTACATTCATTAAATATCTTAAAGCTTGCTGAAGCGAATAAGAAAATAGATATAATTTTTCATTACCTACCATAACGACACCGCAATTGGTGGAAAAGTCACCTTTTACGCTGTGAATTAGAATACATGCATTATGATAACGCTATTAAGTCTCAAACTTGTGCTCTTAAGGACGTGAGGTACCTCACTATTTAATTAAATATGAGGATCCAGAGAGTTGGACTCACATCATCGCCCAGCGAAAAGTTTTGAAGCATTAACGAGACCTGAAATTTGAAATGTACTTTCGATTCGAAATGTAATTTCGAAAAGGTTTCGTTTAGAATGGAATATGCAATTTTTTTTTATTACACAGCGAGATTACAGGATGTTACAGGAAATATGAAATACTCAAACTGGGAATATTGACAGACGACTCTGTGGCTTCCACTAAAAAATAACTGGCAACTCCAGGAAGTGTATGAGGTGAAATTTGGTGAATTTCATTTGAAAATATTTCAGAGAATTCCTATTTATACTTTGCCTTTGCTATTCGCATACTGTTTGGTAGTGATCAGAAACTTACACAGAAATATAATCTTATTTTGTTAATTCTATAAAGTGCCTTTATGACCTCCACTCACTCCACTAGCTGTGACCCGCGGCGTTACCTCTGGTTTATTTCCTTCGAAATGGCGAGAAGTTATAATCTTTATGTGACATTTGTTCAGTACTTACATGTTACGTAAATATGAACAGTCATCTAGAATTTTAGTAGTAATATACTGTGATTCATTGTATCTACCACCTTAAGAGTCGTGTGGTCTCGCGTGCTTCGCTTTTTTGTTTTTATTGTGTTTTGTTGTGTGTTTTTACTAAGTATTTCTATATTATTACTAGTGGACGCCCTGCGATTTCATTCGCGTAGTTTCAGTATTTCATACAAACTATAACACCCTCTATATAGAGCGACGCGACCAACAGGATAGGGGTAAAAGTATCCTATGTCCTTCTCCTCGGCTTTAAACTAACTCCGTGACAATTTTCAGCTAAATCGGTTCAGCCGTTCTTGAGTTATAAGTGGAGTAACTAACACGACTT
>SJJU01007708.1:0-24898 GCA_012932125.1 Conopomorpha cramerella
CAGTCAAATATGTACGTACATACACAGACACACACACACACACGCGGGCCGAACCTCTCAGTCAAAAGTAAAGGCGGAGACGTTACAATCTAATAAACCTATCCGAGTCAATTTCGTTTGTTTCCCCGTGACCAGCGTGCACTGTAACGCCACGAGCTAGGCCACCTCTGCGCCGCAGTACAAGCGAGAGGTCACACACACGCGGTCAACGAGTTTCGGATCGAATTTTCACAAATGGATCCCGCTGCCGACTCCCTGAGAAGCTTTCAGCGGAACAGTCCCGGCGATGACAGCCGGGTAGTTGAAAATAGGTAGACGTATACTGCGTATAAACGGACCCCGAACAATGTTCTTAGAAAAGGTAGTTGTTGGGCTCGACGAAATGACCAAAACAATTTTTCATTTCCATACAAAATAGACGACGTTTTTTCCTAGATAGTTAACATAAACTAATACCCCCACCGCGTTTTTACAATAGGACAACCAGGAGAACGGCAAAACGTCATCCATACCAGGTGGATTTGCCATTTACGCGAACCAAACTGTTTGCGTCCACTTTCATAGTGCGGACCGCCAGGATGTGGAACGACTTGCCGGAGTCTGTGTTTCCTGCGCAGTACAGTCTGAAGGTCTTCAAGTCGCGGGTGAATAGGTACCTAATGAACAAGTGTGCTCCATCGTAGACCACATCGCAGCTTAACATCAGGCACGATGGTGGGCAAACGCTTGTTCATAGTGAAGAAAAAAAAACATTTTGTGTGGGGATAAAAACTAAAACTAACTTTATATTCTCTCTCAACATTACCTCCATTCAGACGAGCTCAACAATAATTCTGAGACCAACGCTAGAGGGATATGGATATATAAGGTATGTGAACCCTACAACGGCGATGGGCTCACCCCCTGTCACGTTGGGTTAAATACGCTTGGTGAACGGTGTGCATTTGCTTAGCAAGTGCCTCTGCCTATCCCGCTTTGGGATTAAAAGGCGTGAAGTGTATGTTATGCTATGAATATACAATGATTGCAAAAAAAAGACAAATAAAATCCCGACGTACACTTATTTCACGCTGACAAACGCCGCTGCAATTGTCAATCAGTTTTACAAACAGACTAGATAAACACAAAAGCAGTTTACGCTAAACTCGAATGAATTAATTGTATCGGCGCAGTGGTGTTTCGGTGTTTCCTTTGTCGAGTGTGGATGGGTAAAACTCAGTGGCGTGCACTGGCTTTTACGACAAGATAGGCAGTAATCCCCAAGGATTGACACCTATGTATAGGTAACTTGTCTTTACGAAATATAGGTACCTCTACCTATCTACTCACCCACAAAACACAGGACTTCGTTACCCTATGTCGTGAGTACAACAAAAAATATCTAGCAATAACTCTATTATTAGGTCAGGTAACCAAAATACTCAGGTAGACAGTGTCTTTTTGCACCTCTACCTATCTACTCACCCACAAAACACAGGAGTTTGCCTATGTCGTGAGTATAACAAAAAAAGATCTAACAATAACTCTATTAATAGGTCTGGTAGCCAAAATACTAAGGTACGAAGTGTCTTTTTGCCTAAATGGTGTGCACGCCACTGGTAAAACTACACTATAATACTACGTGTAAAAGTACACCGAACAATGGTATTAGATGTTTATTATTGTTTTGTTTTGTAATTTTACTAATGTTGTTTTTATTTATTTTTTATGCTATATGATTTTTGTATACTATTTTCCTCTAGGTTAAGTTAGTATAAGTGTATATTTTTCTATTACCCTACTATTATTGTAACATTAAGTGCGCTTTGGCCCTGAGCTGTCCTTTTTGTAAATATCTATTATATAAAAATCAAAGCCACTTTTCGTCGTCACGGCATAACTCCGGAACGGGTGGACCGATTTCGCTAATTCTTTCTTTGTTGTGCTTATTAATGACAGCTGAAGGTTCTTAGGAAAGAAAAAAATGACATCCGATGCTGGGGACAGGCCACCCTAGATATTCATATTCGAGTCCACTAGTTTAATAAATAAATTAGAAACGTTGTTGGGCCCGTGTGAATATGAACAACTTTTACTACGAAGACAATGTTTTGCGTCTCGGTAGAAAATCGTCTATTTTCACACAGTTATTTTTTTGTTATTGTTGTTAAATTAATTAATTGACATAATATATACGTATTTCAGCAAGAATTTCGTATATTTTGTTGGATATATTTTTTTTAAAACAATGAAAAGCGTTTGAACACTATCCTGCCTGATGTTAAGCGACGATGTGGTCTACGATGGAGCACACTTGTTCATTAGGTACCTGTTCATACCAGTGGCTTGAAGAACTTCAGACTGTACTGCGCAGGAAACACAGACTCGGGCAAGTCATTCCACATCCTGGCGGTTCGCACTATGAAAGTGGACGCAAACCGTTTGGTTCGCGTAAACGGTATCCACCTGGTATGGCTGACGTTTTGCCGTTCTCCTGGTTGTCCTATAGTAAAAACGCGATGGGAGTATTAGGTTCAAATTCCTAAATCGCGACTGTACGCACTCTAGCCGAGTATTAAAAGGTACAAAATAAAAAAAAAACTCAATCGAGAAACGCAATGTAAAACAAAACCGCAATGGAAACCATGTGCATTATGATAATCGACGCAAACCACAAATATATTTAATGAACAGGGAATAAGAACAAAATGTTTAAGCTTTTATAAACATTAAACGTGCGGTGGTTTTGAAAAAAAAGTTAATTTGAAAATACACAACCTAAGTAAAAAAAAAATATAACTCACAGTTTACTGTTTTTTTTACAGACTGAGTTTATTTTTGTCTCGCTCATTCGTAAGTCGCCAGAAAAGGATAGAAGTACATAAGTTAATATTTATAGTTCAGACAGATTGTCCTGTCAGTCGGGTTCACTATCTATAGGTACTAATATTATAAATGCGAAAGTAACTATGTCTGTCTGTCTATTTCGCTTTCACGTCAAAACTACTGACCTGATTTAAATGAAATTTGGCATACAGATAGTTTCAATGTCTGAGAAAGGACAAATGAAACTTCTTACCCATCAATTCTAAATTCATCCATTATAAAGAACGGCTGAACCGATTTTGTTGAAAATTAGTGGGGAGGTAGCTTAGAATCAGAAGATAGACATAGACTTTTTATTATTTTCAAATAGAGGGTGTTATAGTTTGTACGAAATACTAAAACTTTGCGAATGACATCGTGGGGAGTCCATTAGTTTAGCTATAAATCTAATCACCTTTTTAATACTGTATTAAAACTTTATACGACGCGAATTTAATCAAGGATAAGCATGATCCTAACCTTCGTTGTTAAAACGATATTTAACGAACGTATAACCTAAAGAAAGAGATTTGTATGTGTGAAGTAACGGGCCGGATGAGTAGAGGTCGCCCCAGAAGGACATACATCGACCGGATTGGTGATGTCCTGGCGGAAGGTGGCGTGAAAAGTACTCAAAACCGGGGGTCATGTATCCATGTATATCAGTCACTGAAACCCATAGTACAGGGTATCCTAGTTTGGGGTCAGATGACTCCGTGTAAAAAAATGTTCACACGAATAATAATGAATATTACGTTTCGTTACGTTTGGAAAAGTAGTATGAATGTAGATGAAGCGAAAGGGGTATGTCAGGACCGTGACAAATGGAGATCTTTAGTCTCTGCCTACCCCTCTGGGAGACAGGCGTAAAGTGTATGTATGTACAACCTAAAGAAACATCAGCCAGGCAGCATTCTCAAGATATCGCGACAAAAAGTCCTGAATAAAATATTCTCATAAGGACCACAGCCACTGTCAATGGAGATAAAACTTGAGTATTTACTTAGCAAGTGTTATTGGCTAAGGGAAATGGATAAGTTAGTTTTCCCCGCCCTTAAACAAAGTTTATAGAGGTGCCCCACCTACTAGTCGGGTGGGTAATTGTGATGGAGAATGATTGTTTGGCGTTTGTATTAAGTCTAGTTGACGTGTGGCGTTCATTTTTCTTATTTTCTCTCTATGTTTTGTGTTTTTTTTTTTTAAGAAACACGCGCTTGTTTCTGCACTTGGACTGGAATTTTTTTGTTACATGTTTTCAGTGGCGTGCAATGGCTTTTACGACAAGGTAGGCAGTCCTCTAGGATTGACACCTATGTATAGGTAACTCGTCTTTACGAAACACAGGTACCTACCTATCTACTCACCCACAAAACACAGGACCTTCGTCAGCCTATGTCGTGAGTACAACAAAAGAAGATCTAGGAACAACTCTATTATTAGGTCGGGTAGCCAAAATACTAAGGTAGGCAGTGTCTTTTTGCCTATATGGTGTGCACGCCACTGCATGTTTTGTAAGTTACTTATGGTGTTTTATAACAGTACATGCTGGGGTGGTGACACATGACATCTTTTTTTTATCACTATGAACAAGCGTTTGACCACCATCCTGCCTGATGTTAAGCAGCGATGTGGTTTACGATTGAGCACACTTGTTCGCAAACCATTTGGTTCGCGTAAATGGCTAATCCACCTGGTATGGATGACGTTTCGCTGTTCTCCCGGTTGTCCAGGAGTACAATCTATTCGCCGTCACCATATGCCTTATGAATATTTCTAGTCAATCTTAATTAGCTATTCTTTTGATTGACATCATATAAAAGTAGGGTGTTTTTTTACATTTAAGTCGGATTGCTTTGTCTGGGAGTCGGATCGATTCCCAGACAAAGCAAGCAATTTTTAGAAAATCTTTGAATGCAGAATTACAAACTAAAAAAAAACATAAATGTAAATTCACTATCTACGATATTTAAGATACTTCCCAGTCATAAGTTTGGGACGCCCTATATACAGATAGAGTGTATAATTTCCAAAACCGTGGTCCTAAACACTCTAAAAATGATATCAGTTGTTTGATACACGCCTCGACTCAAACCCACAACCGTCCGTCCTTTCGGTTACAAGTCAATTGACCTAACCACTACCTACATCACAGTCGAGTTACATATAAAAACAAGAGCGGTCACAGGAATTCCCTCCACGTCCCCAATAATTGACGGGTCCCGGCGGGAAAATGTGCCCCTTTTTAGTCCAACCGACACCGAACCAAGAATATAAGACACTTTTTGATAGATATCCCGCAATTGCATTCCCTTTTTTTTTTGATACCCACACACCACAAGGTGAGTGAACTGTATAACGGCGATGGGCTCACCCCCTGTCACGTTGGGTTAAATACGCTTGGTGAACCGTGGGCATTTGCTTTAGCAAGTGCCTCTGCCTCCTCTCCTCTTTGGGATTAAAGGCGTGAAGTGTATTTATTATTATTATTCCCTTTTTAAGCGACTTACAAAAATGTGGTTATACTCAATTGTTGATCGTATATTGCTTTATAAAAACCGATTCCGGACCAACCTAGGACCACTATCCGGTACTGCGAAGTGAAGTAACGTCAGCCTTGGTCAGTCCAGTAAATAAATAGCTAAACACATCAAGTGTCTAGGGATCAAGAACATTTTTAGCTCTAAAAAAATCTAATTTATTCAAATCAAATCTAATCTTCTGGATCAGTCTCCTACCTAATTCTCCATGCCTGTATCAATGACTTATCACCACATTTTGAATAAATTGAAAATTATATTCTTGACTAGCTGTCCCCGGCAAACATTTGTTTTGCCATAGGAAATCGCGTTTGCATCCCGTGTATTGGAAGAAATACACCTTTTAAACCTTCCCTGGACTTCCACGTGTAATTCAAGACCAAAATTAGCTAAATCGGTCCAGCCGTTCTCGAGTTTTAGCAAGACTAACGAACATCAATTCATTTTTATATATATAGGTTGCAATCTTCTAAAATGTACTTGATCCCTAGACACTTTTGATGTGTGTATATGCACATATGCGGTTCGTATTTAGGACCTGGGTAGGTAACACGGGCGCTGTCAGTGCGCCGCGCAAACTTTAAACGCTCGACCAGGCTATTGTGTGCACAAACAAAAATCTAGCCCGGACTTACCTACGGGACCACTTGCCTGTAACGTTTGTTACTATGAATAATTTATAGGGGCGCATCGAGTGTTCCATTTCACTTTAGATGTTAAGTAACGTTTTATTTTTAGAGAACGGAACATGGGCTGATGTTGTTCCTTTTGCTGTTATGTGTTTTTACATAACACTTGGCCGATATACAGACATCAAACGTGTCTAGGGATCAAGTACATTCTAGAAGATTGCAATCAAGAGTATATTTTACAAAAACTCAATTCATTCATAATTTATTCAAAACTAGTGGACTCGACTTTCCTACTTGTTAGTTACCGTACTCTTCCGAAACAGCGAACTGAAGATAGGTAGGTTCCTCTACCTATATTTCGTAGGGACAACTTGTCAATCCATGGAGATTACTGCCTACCTAGATTAGTACCTACTGAACAAGTGTGCTCCATCGTAGACCACATCGCTGCTTAACATCAGGCAGGATGGTGGTCAAACGCTTGTTCATAGTGATTAAAAAAAAAAACCTTGTCGTAAAAGACAGTGAAAATGAAAATGAAAAAAAAATATTTACTGTTTGACAGTTCGGTAATATGCATGTGGTTGAGGACTCATTTGTAAGTTATAATAACCTGTGCCAGTGAGACCCCGACAGTGCACGCCACTGTAATTTTGGTGTGTTAGTTCTTAAGTTAGTAAATAAATATATATGCATACCTATAACTTACAATATACACCGTAAAATAACTTAAAGAAAAAAGAACCGACTTTAACCAGTAAAATTTGACATATATGTGGTTTTCTCATGGACGCCATTGTCGGAACTGAACCTAATTTATATGTGACCAAACGGGAAGCACCAGCTTTCAATAAAAAACATCCCAATCGGTTCACCCAGGCGAAAGTTCTGAGGTAACAAAACATAAAAAAAATACAGACGAACTGAGCACCTCCTCCTTTTTTAAAGTCGGTTAAAAAAGCATAATTGCAAAAAAATACCATCGTCCCAAGCCATTAGGCTGAATTATCAACTACTGAGAGTTCATAAATTGAATTATGCACAAGGATTTTTCGCCGGCGGCGTTTGTTTCTAGAATACGTAAGTTTCACACAAAAACGTGTTTCGTTTGTAAGTTATCCCCAAACGGGAGTGTTGTAGGGTCATTGTTAGTCCGCGGACCAACAGCAGTGGCCGGAATTGCCCATTTACCTTCATGGAACTGCCTATAGCGCTCGGCGAGCGAGTGAAATGCGAAAAATTGCTTTGAAAACCTTTGAAAAACACTCTGTAATGCTAATGGCATTGTTCTACCGAATAGGGTACTCAGTGGGGAAGAAAACTTATGAACTAATGGCGCTAGTATAGCTTGAGGCAAAACAACGCGATTTGTTAATTCTTTTAAATACACACATCAAAAGTGTCTAGTGATCAAGTACATTTTAGAAGATTGCAATCTAGAATATATTTTCTAAAAACTGAATTCATTCATAATTTATTCAAAATGTGGTGATAATTCATTGATACAAGCATGGGGAATTAGGTAGGAGACCAATCCAGAAGATTAGATTTGATTTAAATAAATTAGACTTTTTTAGAGACGTGACTGTACATACGTACCACTTGGTAATTGGCAGTAGATCGGTCTTTTCCCGAGTTTTAAAGAGCTTCAAATACAGTGCACTGTACCTCCATCAACTAGTATTTCCTGACTTATAAATGTTTTCCCCTCACTTCGTAAGTTATCGGTCCATAACATGACATTCAAAAGTAATATCGGTAGTTATATTATCGCCGGCCAGCCGCACTGTATTCCGAAACCGATGCCCGATATTTTCCCGTACACACGAAATCGTACAATTCTGGCGGCATCAGCTTTTATCGTTGCCGATGCCAACATCGATTTACGGCGTACTACATAAAAAAATATTAAACCCCCCCTATACCGATGGCCAGTGAACTGTGCGCGGGTGCACACACCGCCCCGGCCAAATTTGCTAGCATTTGAACACAAAGATTTTTTTTTTTTTCGGCAGGGTTGCCCTTTACGGCCGGCCGTAAAGGGAAATGGTGAATGGGAGTCGATACAGTGGTCTGCGTGCATTCAATTCAGTTCGGCTCTGTTTTTAATGCCATACAATTGACGATTTGCGATAAAGATACATTTGTATGGAGTCAAGAAAACGTGTGCGTTGAAAAGAGGTAAAAGCAAGTAGATGCGCTCGTCTCCAGAGAATGGCCCGTACGCCGAGAGGCAGGTAGGGCTTGGGTGGTGGTGGGATTATCCCTGATAATATGACGATTTGCGACATTTGAATTGGTATGTAAAAGAACATTACGTAAATCACTTTTATTATTAACTATTGGACACGACAGACGTTGTCCTGTCTTAAAACTACCAATAATACCTAGGGTGGCCTGTGCCCAGCAGTGAATCAAACCTTCTGCTGTCATTAATAAGCACAACAAAAGAAGAATTAGCGAAATCGGTCCACCCGTTCCGGAGTTATGGCATGACCATGAAAAGTGGCTTTGATTTTTATATAATAGAAATAAAATTTTAAAAGAAAACCAAATCACTTCACGCCTTTTAAACTGTCAAAAGCGGGGTAATCAGTGGCGGTTGCCGCACAAAAGCCCACGGTTCATCAAGCGTATTTAACCCAACGTGACCCTGTCGCCGTTATAGGGTTCACACACCTTAGTGGTGTGCGGGTTTCGTCACGATGTTGTCCTTCACCGTACGAGCGTTGCGTTGCGTACATAGGCTCTGAAAAAGAGTTCAATTGGTACACGTCCAGTAGCCGGACTCGAACCCTCGACCTTCCTATTGCAAGTCAAGTATCCGACCAACTGCACCACAGACGCTCAACTGCACCACTGTAGTAATGTAACTTTAGTTACCTACAAGTGTATGTAGGTATCTATCAGTGGCGTCCACACCATATAGGAAAAAAGACACTGCCTACCTTAGTATTTTCCCGACTTAATAATAGAGTTATTGCTAATTTTTTTTTGTACTCACGACATAGGCTAACGAAAGTCATGTGGTTTGTGGGCGAGTAGATAGGTAGGTGGCTATATTTCATAGACAAGTTACCTATACATAGGTGTCAATCCTTGGGGATTTCTGCCTATCTTGTCGTAAAAGCCTACGTACCTAATAATTAATACTGACCCGCAAAGACTCTTTCCAGGATGGTGGTCAAAAGCTTGTTCATATTGTTTAAAAAAAAAACTTATAGAAAAACTAGCTGTCCCGGCAAACATTTGTTTTGCCATAATAAGTTGCCTTTGTACCCCGTGTATTGGGAGAAATACAACTGGGAGATCCATAAAAAATAGATAGTAGCCGATTCTCATACCTACTGAATACGCATATGAAATTTGGTAAAAATCGGTAAAGCCGTTTCGGAGGAGTATGGCAACGAAAACTGTGACACGAGAATTTTATATATTAGAAGATTGACACAGAATCAGAACAAAATCAGTACAACATCCATTGACGATTGTTGATAAATCGAACGATTTATTTATACAAGCCAACAATAGACATCAAACGCAACCGAGAATGTCGCGCCTGCGTCAAAACATTGTACATTTGAAACAATGCAAATATTAGAAATTCATAAAATTAAAACCGGACAGACATTTCGCCTTGTGACTTGACGTAGAATATCCTCCTTTGCGTTTCAGTTCAAGTTTCCCTTCATAATAAGGCGATTGTCTAAGTTATTTTTACAACTGAGGCGATCTCCTTTCATTTTTTTTTTTGTTCTTTCACTTTGTTCGTTTTAAATCTCGATAGAATTCCTCGAGAACGCCTGCGGTCTTTTTATTTAAATAAGCCGAGGTTGGGAGAAATTCGATTTTATTCCGCCTGTACAGAATAAGGTTTTGTCCGAGGCGGCAAAAAAAAAGCGATGATTTTCGTTTTAGAGAATACGACGACGCAAAAGAAATAGTATCCCGGGACGTTTCAAACACAATCACCGGATACCTACATAATACCGGAAAAAAAAACAATACAATATACAATGTCCTTTGTGTGCGAGAGACTCCACTTTACATACACACATCAAAAGTGTCTAGACATCAAGAACATTTTTAGCTCTAAAAACAATCTAATTTATTTAAATCAAATCTAATCTTCTGGATTGGTCTCCTACCTAATTCCCCATGCCTGTATCAATGACTTATCACCACATTTTCAATAAATTATGAATGAATTCAGTTTTTGTAAAATATATTCTTAATTGCAATCTTCTAAAATGTACTTGATCCCCAGAAACTTTTGATGTGTGTATTACAGTACCGCGCGGGGTTACTCGCGTTTTTATTTCGTTCCCATTGGAATTTTGGAATATCACTAAAGCATTAAGTCGACGGAAATCTAACCCGGAACCGTCTAGGAGGCAGGATGACCTGGCCAATAATTATAATCTACGCCAGTTGTAGTCCGTATGAACCTTACACCACAACAAACGAATTAAAAAGAGCAAAATTTTGTCGACGTAACTGATGGAAAATGGTTTATCTTTTGCACAAGAAAACTAAATGATGATTAAAAGAACAAAACAATCGAGTTAGGTGCACATTCACAACCGTTATTGTTATTAATAACGAAGTACTTAAAGATCCGTCTGAAAAAAACGTGGTCCAGTTGGTCGGATACTTGACTGGTAACCGGGAGGTCGCGGGTTCGAGTCCGGCTACTGGACGTGTACCAATGGTACACTTTTAGCCGTGTGGTGACGGCGAATAGAAGAGGCGACCGAGGGAGCTCTCCAGAGAACGGGCAACAGCGCTCTCTGTCAGTTAAACCACAACACCACTGCGATCGCCAACCCGCCTGCCAAGCGTGGCGATTACTGGCATTTCACCCCAAATGATCTCATTGGGGGAGGCCCTCGTCCAGCAGTGGACTTTATGTGGCTGATGATGATGAATGGTAAACTTTTACAGAGACTATGCACACAACGCAACGCTCGTACAGTGTAGGACAACATCGTGATGAAACCCGCACACCACATGTTGTTCACGTTGGGTTAAAAACGCTTGGTGAACAGTGGGCTTGCTTTAGCAAGTGCCTCTGCCTACCTCGCTTTGGGACTAAAAGGCGTGAAGTGTATTGTACTTAAAGATCCATATATTTTTTTAAATTATTAACAATTTAGAATAAATAACACTTACAGTGTTCTATCACGACGCATCCCATTATCCATGCCGAAATTAAGAACGCGAATTTAAGTACGCATTTAATTTCGCCGTACAAATTAAATCAATGTACAAAATCAGCGGAATGCTGTAACTTTACGAATGGCGGAGCATATTATGTTTACACGTCAAAGCCATTTTATCAAAATTTAATATAAATAATTGCAGCCTTTGTGCGAGTTGTATGAATGTAACGCTGATGACGTCAGCGACAGATAACGTTCCAAAGCTGATTTTTATCGTGTTCAACTTTCGTCGATGAGCGTACACGGCTCAGTTGTTGGAACACGGCTTGCATTCAGATTATAGTAGGTTACAGTTCGACTGTAGGTTTATTGAAAAAAAATCTCGAATATTTTTAGTCTTTATCTACACGCATCAAAAGTGTCTAGGGATCAAGAACATTTTTAGCTCTGAAAAAAAAACATAATTTATTTCAATGAAATCTAATCTTCTGTATTGGTCTCCTACCTAATTCCCCATGCCTGTATCAATGACTTATCACCATTTTGAATAAATTATGAATGAATTCAAATTTTGTAAAAAATATTCTTTGATTGCAATCTTCAAAAATGTACTTGATCCCTAGACACTTTTGATGGCCTGAACGACTCTGGCACTCTCGGCATTCTGTACATTTCCTAGGTATTGTATAGAATGCCTGCATTATACACATTGCCTATCAAATATATATAAAACTATAATATACATAGATGGAGATAATTAATTACCTATAATACTAATTAAATATTAAAGAAAGAAATAACATACAAAAGCGATAAGGTCGCCTTTTGCAATTTTTCCATTGTATTTTTTTTTATATTTGTAATGTACAGTGTGCAATAAAGAGTACATATATTCATTCATTCATTCAGTTGAACGAAGAGTTTGAAATGAATCTTAAAGATTGGAATAAAAGAGATGCAACTGTACTCCATGATAGTTCCACATCAGAATTGCTTCTTTTATCGGAAGATTTTTTTTACAGAAACTAAATGAGTTTCTGTAAAAAAAAACTTACTCCTTTCTGAAGTACGTAAAAAAATTACCACTTTTTTTAATAAGGCAGATTATGCCGAAAGAAAACGCGAGCCTGCGCCGAATTCTTGGCGTACGCCCCGCCCTACGTCACCGCCGCCGTGGGAAAGGAGAGAAAATGCAAATTAGTATATTTTTCTGTTTCACGAAATAAAGAAAAGTAAACAAAAAGAGGGTACAAACACCCGACAGCCATGATTAATATTCTCATTAGGGAGTAAACCTTTTGTAACTTCACTTACTTGCGCCGTTAGGTACTTAGGTTGGGTCGCGTTTTCTAATTATTCCGGTTACGGATCGTTTTATATTCTCTCGGATTTCAATTTATTGTTCAGTATTTTCTTTTTATGAAATAAAAAATAATATTAATAAACACACTTCACGCCTCCTTATCCTAAAAGGGGTTGGGTAAATGCCCACGGTTCACCGAGCGTGTTTAACACAAAGTGATAAGGGATGGGTATTATCGTTGTTGTATATCTCATGGGATGTGGGTTTGATCACGATGTTTTCCCTTCGCCGTATGAGCTTTGCGTAGCTTACGTAGAAAGAAGTACGCTCTAAAACAAGAGACCCATTGGTATACGCTCACTTTAGCTGGTCTGTACGCCACAATCTTCAAATACTGTGGCTTCCATACCAGGTAGAAAGCTATTAAACGTTTAAAACGGGTATTATAGCGCGAAGATTAACCAAAGATTCAGTTTACCTTCGTTGTTTGCCCGACGTTTCGATACAGTTACATGTGTCGTGGTCGCGAGCTGAATGCTTATCTTTGGTTAATCTTCGCGCTATGATACCCGTTTTAAACTTTTAATATCATGTCAGTTAGAAAGCTGAAGCTGTCCCAACAATGGGCCATGCATGTCTTAATATTATATATTAATATAAATACACTTCACGCCTTTAATCACAAAGCGGGGTAGGCAGAGGCACTTGCTTAGTAAGCAAATGCCCACGGTTCACCAAGCGTATTTAGCCCAACGTGACAGGGTGTGAGCCCATCGCCGTTATAGGGTTCACACACCTTTTGGTGTCCTTCGCCGTACGAGCGTTGCGTTGCGTACATAGGCTCTGAAAAAGAATCCCATTGGTACACGTCCAGTAGCCGGACTCGAACCCGGGACCTCCCGGTTACAAGTCAAGGATCCGACCAACTGGACCGCAGACGCTCTTACGTATAAAGGAGATTAATATATAATATACTAGTGAACGTCCCGCGATTTCATTAGAAAATTCTGCCACAGAATTTCAGAACCAAAACTAGAAAAGTAACGTTTCCCTCATATACATTCCTACCCCCTTTTTTACCCCCTTAGAACATGAATTTTCAAAAATAGTTTCTTATCTCTCATAAACGGCATACAATTGAAAAAATATTTTGCACACAAGTCCGTAAGAAGAAAAAAAAACAAATACACCAGAGGTACATAAACGTGGCAATATTTTTGTTTCGAAACATGTACCCAGCCCAGGTTCGGAAAACCGGTGCCCACTGCTCATGCATATGTATGTATTTTAACCACAAAAGCAAAGGTATCCGGAAATAATACAGTGCAACCTTGCCTCTACAACGGCAGCCATTGATTTCAGTATAAATGTTAGTTCGGGAACAAGACACGCGACAATAGGTTTCAGCATTTCAGCTAACGATTGCGTTTCCCGAAACAAAGCCACAACAGACGTAAGCTGGCTTTCTGCGCGCCTACGTAGCTTCGCGCACTATGGAGCCAACGTTCTAACACAATGAAATATATACCTTTAAACTCGATGACGCGAGCAAAGAGCGAATGAAGTATATGTCAGTGGCGTGCACTGGCTTTTACGACGAGGTAGGCAGTAATCCCCAAGAACTGACACCTAATGTATAGGTAACTTGTCTTTACGAAATATAGGTACCTACCTATCTACTCACCCACAAAACACAGGACCTTCGTTAGCCTGTGTCGTGAGTATAACAAAAAGTTATAGCAATAACTCTATTATTAGGTCGGGTAGCCAAAATACTAAGGTAGGCAGTGTCTTTTTGCCTATATGGTGTGCACGCCACTGGTATATGGTTTCGCAATCGGTAATGGATTCAAACCGGCGGAATATTCCGTTTTGTTAGACTATGTCTATATATTATTAGCCGTAGAACCGATGACCGTTGGGGAAAACGAGTTCTCGAGTGGAGACCGCGTCTCGGCAAACGGAGTGTAGGACGCCCTCAAGCAAGGTGGACTGATGATATACGCAAGATGGCTGGCAGAAGCTGGATGCGAGAAGCCGAAAGCAGATCGCAGTGGCGTGCAATTGGAAAGGCCTATGTCCAGCAGTGGACAAGTATGGGCTGATGATGAGACTATGTCTGAGGTGAGTCATTTGAGCGTCTGTGGTCCAGTTAGTCGGATCCTTGACTTGTAACCGGAAGGTCGCGAGTTCGAGTCCGGCTACTGGACGTGTACCAATGGGACTCTTTTTCAGAGCCTATGTACGCAACGCAACGCTCGTACGGTGAAGGACAACATCGCGATGAAACCCGCACAGCACAAGGTGTGTGAACCCTATAACGGCGATGGGCTCACCCCCTGTCACGTTGGGTTAAATACGCTCGGTGAACCGTGGGTACTTGCTTTAACAAGTGCCTCTGCCTACCCCGCTTTGGGATTAAAGGCGTGAAGCGTGTATGTATATTTATGACTTTAAAAACAAAAGTAATCGTCCTCGATTCGAATTAATTTCTTTTGCTGGCCAGAAGAACCGGGAAGAAACTGGCATCTTTTCAAATCGCCAAGGCTTACTGCTAAGTATACTTAACATAAATATGACTTAATACTAATTTAACAAATGCTTGATGGCCGGATACATCTCTGACTGGTGAACAGCTCAAGGGCACTAAATTATGTTAACATTAAATACAATAAAAGTGTTTTTTACATACACTTCACGCCTGTCTCCCAGAGGGGTAGGCAGAGACTACAGATCTCCATTTGTCACGGTCCTGACATACCCCTTTCGCTTCATCTACATTCATACATCTTTTCATACATGACCTTCTGTTTCGAGTGTGTTTTTTAAGGGCATTATATTCACAAACATTTTATTTATTTTTTTTTTTTTTCGTGATGAAACCCGCACACCACAAGGTGTGTGAACCCTATAACGGCTATGGGTTCACCCCCTGTCACGTTGGGTTAAATACGCTTGGTGAACCATGGGCATTTGCTTACTAAGCAAGTGCCTCTGCCTACCCCGCTTTGGGATTAAAAGGCGTGAAGTGTATTTATTTTTTTATTTTTATTTATATTCACAAAATGCAACCCGACCATGTTGCGATGTGCACACTTTATCAAATAGCACGGTTGTGTTTGCAAGCACACCCAGATTAACTGAGTTACACATAGTCGCTAAGTTAGTTAAGGCTTACCGGGACAAATTATTAGGTATAGGGAACGATGGACCAATCCGAATCGAGTTAGCGAACTAAACAAGGTTATTTTGATGCTATCGGGCAATGGTACATAACTTTCATATCGAGCGGCCTGTGGGTCGCAAGTTTCAATAATTGTCCGTATAGTTAACTTGCTACATAAAACAACAAGCTTTAGTCCATTAATAGTTTCGGAACTGGTTGGGTATTTTTAACTCGTAAATACAATACATAAATAGCTAGCATACAAAAAATATATAGGTAATTGGGGCGAACACATGGATAATAATAATCTATGTATATCTTATAACATAGATTATTATTATCCATGTATATAATAACGGAACGTGCCGTGATTCAGTCAACATCGCCGTCGGAATCTCTGTGTGTTATTATCAAAACAAAGTAGTCAAAAGCTGTTACTAACTACAATTTGTGAAATTAAAATTGAATTGGATATAGTGCCCATCTTTTAAAGTAAAAGAACCGTCATAATTTTCAGTGCACAGTGAAATATCAACTGATTTATGTGAAATACGGTGTAAGAGAGGGAAGTCCAACGGATCAAGTAAGAGTGAGACAAACATATTGAGAATGACATATCGGATACTATTTGACGTTCGGATTGACAGTTAAGTCAGTAAATACGTCAGTTTTACATACTACGTTCCTTTCCACGCATTATACGCATTATACTTAACAACTATTTTATGATATACGTTAAAAGATAGCGTAAGTGTCTGCATTCATGGCCGAACGTATGGCGGAGACAACTTGTAATGGTTGCAGAAAGAAAATACTGTCACTGGAATACTTAGAATGTTATGATTGCAAGTCTTTGTATGACCTTGACTGTGTCAACGTTGCAAGGGAAGCGTTTATGCTATACCCTCCGGAAGTCAAAGAAAGTTGGATATGCCCTGAATGCACTAGTGCTAGACCGAAAGGTGGTAATACTCATACACCGGTGCGCACTTCTATTGGGGGATGGAATACCACCTACACGTCGGAAAGTAATACCACAATTACCGAACAGGATGGGCATTCGGATAACATTACCGTGTTTCGAGGATCTAAGAAGCTCAGATCAAAGTCGCCGCAATGTGGCAATGCCTGCAATTGCTCAGATTTGTTGTTAGAAATTCGTCAAGAAATAACAAACTTGAAGACGCAGAATGAGAAAATTTTACCACTACGACAGGATATCGACTTGCTAAGGAAGACCATGGGGAATATGTCTGAATCGATAATGGAGTATAGAAATCTATTAGACAAGAAAGATAAATATATTTATGAACTGGAAAGGAAACTAGAGCTTCATAATAATGAGCAGGGTAGAGGGGTAAGTCGACCACCAGCACACTCAGACGCTAATCAAAGTGTGACGAAAGCGACTACCTTGGAGGTGGAAAATGTACCAGTTCCCTCAAAGAAAATAAACCATGCAGCAGACACACGCCCGTCTTTTGCAAAAGTAGCTGCGGCAAGGATTCAACAACAACGGACCCCCACGCAGGCTACATCTGCGAATACGTCCAATGTACCGAAAACGACGGCGGGTAACAAAAATGATAAAATAAGCCCTGAATGGCAGGTAGTGGAAAGGAAAAGGAGACGTGATTTCACTGAAATTAAAAAAGGTGGTAATAAGAATGAGTTATCATTGAAAGGGATAGAACGAAAGAAATTCCTGCATGTTTGGAGGCTACAAAAAGCTACAACAGAAAAGGAATTAGCCGAATACGTAACAAAAATATGCGGTATACAATGTAAAGTTGAAACAGTAAAGCAAAGAAAGGAGAGGGATTATGTATCTTTCATAATAACCGTTCCAGAGAGCGCCTACGAAGTGCTGACCCAGCCGGAAGTATGGCCAGTAAACGTCGAATACAGCGAGTGGATCTGGTTTCGCCAAAGAAAGTCCTCGGAAAAATAGTGTAACGAAAAACAGAAAATTGGAAGTATTTTACCAAAATGCACGTGGGTTGAGAACCAAACTTCAAGAGTTCAGATTGAATGTCGTGAATTCAACCGCAGATATAATTGCGATAACGGAAACCGGATGCAATAGTTCTATCTATGATGCTGAATTAATCCCACCAGGTTTTCAAATTATCAGATGTGATCGTAATGACGGACGCAAACAAGGTGGTGTGTTACTAGTAGCTTCACACAGTTACGAGCTGAAGAGTTTGTCTTTGCATGATGTCACAGTTGATTTAGAGGTATTTGAAATAGTTTGCGCAGCGGTCTACAAAAATGGAAGGTTTATAACAGTTTTGTGTGTCGTGTATATCCCACCAGGTAGCTCTGACAATAATTATTTAAATCTTTTCCATATTTTGGAAGGCTTCTGTTCAAAGTATGAGAATACAATTGTAATAGGGGATTTTAATTTGCATTCAAGTTCTGTTGAAACGCAAAATTACTTTGAGTTTTTCGTGGCATTTTGTGGACTTACTCAGAATAACACAATACGTAATATAAATGATCGTTGCTTGGATTTGGTACTATGTACGGGAGGGGCTGGAGGTAGCGCGGTTGAGGTGAGCTTGTCGGACGCCCCTTTGGTGCCAGTAGATTTACATCATCCACCTCTTGAGGTGTTATTTCATTTTCCTTCGCGTCAACACATGAGCTCGGAGCTGCGATCAGAGCCCTTACAATCTCACACATTAACAACTAATGCGTGGAATTTTTATAAAGCAGATTTTCATTCATTGTATGCTGGTATATCGGGTATCGACTGGAGTGAGTTGTATAAGTGTAAAGAGGTGAATACAGCAGTCAACATACTCTATGAACGAATATATGAGACACTAGATTCATGCGTGCCTAGGAAAAAGGCTAGTAATAAATGTAATTACGAATATCCTGAATGGTATACAACACCTTTGATTCGGGACATCAGACTTAAACATAAGTTACATAAACAATTTAAGGCTAGTAAGAAGGATGAAGATTATTGGGAATTCTGTAGGGTTAGAACTAGGGTTAAAGAACATATTAAAACTACGTATAACAATTATGTAGAACGAGTGCAGAAACAGTTTACCACCGACCCGAAGGCTTTCTGGAATTACGTAAACACCAAAAAGAAAAATAGCACCAGCAACCCATTATCTAAAGACGGAGTTATTCTGGAAGTGCAGGAGTGTGCAAAGCATTTTGCCGAATTCTTCCAATCAGTATATAACTCAGAGCCGGCTGTTCTTGACGCGGATGCTGCGGCGTGTGGGGGTGGTGAGTGTGGTGCGGCTTCGCGCGTTCATCTGGAATCTTTGCAGCTAGAGGATGTGCGCGAGGCGCTATCAGCTCTCCCTGCCAAGCATTCTGCCGGTCCTGACGGCATCCCCCCTTATGTAGTTAGAGATTGTAGAGTTAGCTTGAATGAACCTTTATTATTTATCTATAATCTTAGCCTGCGTAGCTCGGCTTACCCTGATATATGGAAGACTACACGAGTAGTACCCGTTCCAAAAGGCGAGGGGGGCAGCGATGTTAGGGATTATAGACCAGTGGCAGTATTGTCAACGTTTGCGAAAGTCTTTGAATTGGCGCTGTATAGAATCATTTATAAGGAGATCGAAGTACAAATAACGGACGAGCAACATGGATTTAGAACTAGTCGTAATACTGCTACTAATTTACTAAACTTTATGACAGTGTTAGCCCCAGCAGTAGATAGTGGAAAACAAGTTGACACAGCCTACTTTGACTTCCGGAAAGCCTTCGATACGGTGGATAATGATGTGCTCCTGAGCAAACTTGCTACTGTTGGATGTACTCCTAAGACATTGCAATTTTTCGCGAGTTACTTAAGAGATAGGAAGCAGTATGTCCAGTGGGGAAACGCAGTGTCGGTACCGTACTTTACGTACTCGGGAGTGAGCCAAGGGAGTACATTAGGTCCTCTGCACTTTATTATTATGATAAATGACTTGCCAAGTGTAGTTCAGTCATCTAGATGTCTACTTTTCGCAGATGATTTAAAACTCTTTGCCCCAATAAACTCAGAATCAGACTATTTGCACCTTCAATCGGATATCAATAGAGTAGTGGAGTGGAGTGTAGAAAATAAGTTAGCATTTAATAGCTCCAAGTGTACCGTAATGACGTTCAGCCGCAGTAGTACCCCGTCGCAGTACGCGTATGAGGTGGGAGACGTGCAGATGGTGCGAGTGTCTCGGGTGCGGGATCTCGGAGTTACGTTCACTTCCGACCTCTATTTCCGGGAACACATTAGAGCCGTTTGCAAAAAGGCGTTCCAGATATTAGGCTTTGTATTGAGAACGGCAAACCACTTCACGAACATTGTGGCAATCAAGAATTTATATAATGCGCTGGTTAGGAGTAAGCTCGAGTACTGCGGGGTAGTTTGGAATCCGCACGAGGTGAAGTACTGTGAAATGCTAGAACGGATACAAAATAAATTCACACGGTTCCTATATAAAAAGTTGTATGGTGTCTATCCGAAATATCCCCTAATGTACCCTACTTTATTTGTACTCGGAATGGTAGGATATGACAAGCTAAGCGTACGAAGAGATCTTTGGTTAGCCGTTTATTTGTTTAAAATATGGCGTGGACTTCAAACTAATGAGACTATATTGAGTGGATGTGGTTTAAGAGTACCTAGAATCTACCGGAATACCAAAAGGAGCGATGTGTTTGTTGTTCAGTATGGTCGAACGAACCTCCAACACAGGGCCCCCCTCACCCGAGCCCTCCAGCTGCTCAACCGCGTTGACGAACGTATCGACGTCTTTGGGTGCTCTCTGAGTGAGTTCACAAAAGTAGCACTGCATATTATTTGTTATTGTTGTTAAGTTATGTTTGTAAATTTTTTTATTGTATAATTTTTAATCTGTTATTAATCTAATGTACTATTATATGTAAATAATATAAGTTTGCTTCACTATTGAATTGGGTAAAACTGTAATGATAGTGAAAGTTGGAGATAAATAAATAAATAAATAAATAAATAAATCTTCTTATATATGAAAATGAATTGCTGTTCGTTAGTCTCGCTAAAACTCGAGAACCACTGGACCGATTTGGCTAATTTAAGTCTTGAATTATTCGTAGTAGGCCAGGGAAGGTTTGAAAGGTGTATTTCTTTCAATACACGGGGTACAAATGAGACTTCCTATGGCAAAACAAATGTTTGCCGAGACAGCTAGTAAATCATAAATATTTCCGGGTCATTTTTTACTCAGGGTCACCTGACCCCAAACTAGGTTATCCTGAACTATGGGTACCAGAGACTGAGATACATGGATAACATACATGAATTCATGGATAAATAAAACACCCAGACGCACACAACATCATCATCATCATCAGCCACATAACGTCCACTGCTGGACGAGGGCCTCCCCCAATGAGATCCGTCATTTAGGGTGAAATGCCAGTAATCGCCACGCTTGGCAGGCGGGTTGTGATCGCAGTGATGTTGTGGTTTAACTCACAGAGAGCGCTGCTGCCCGTCCTCTCTCTCCAGCTCTCTTACGACCCCCATGACGGGAAAAGTTGGGCTAGGGTGGTGACACATGTATTCTATTCGCCGTCACCACACGGCTAAACGCACACAACAAATGCCTTAAAATATAATAAATAAATATAATAAATATTGTACAACAACACACACACTGCCTTCATTCCATGTTAAGTAGCTAAAGCACTTGTGTTATGGAAATCAGACAACGAGATATATTTACTTATATACAGTTTTTTTCATTTAATTATATACTTATATAAATAAAACACCCAGACACATCCAACAAGTGCTTAAAAGTTCATCACCTAAGCACCTGTCAGCGGTGGGAATCGAACCCACGTCCCTACGGAGCAGAGGCAGACATGCTGACCACTACACCAACGGGCCCGTGAGTGGGTTTATGAATAAAATCTAAAGCACCGAATCGATTTATATAAAATTTTAATGGGACCATCTTGAAAGTAAGTATACGTCAATAAGTAAAACGAAAGTTAAATTTACTACCATTCAGCAGGTACAAGAAAAATATAAAATTTTGTGCACTTACAAATTCATCGTATTTTAAGCACTTGGAGCAAACATTTCAACATATTACACGCTTGAACATTACAGAGTCAAATCTGTTAACTGGAGCGGGTTTAATCTCGGCAGATTTATATCTATTATAATATTTACATAAAAACCGACTGAAACACAAAAAAAATGCTAATAAAGTCCTAATCCCGGACGTGCTGGAGTTAATCTGGATGTTACTCCAAAAAAAAAAACTTCAGGAGGGTGAATTTTTTTATTAACGATCTTTACAGATACGTGTATAATTATGGCAGTACGTACAGCATTAGGGCACGGTCATAAAGAAACAGGAAACCGGTAACAAGAAATCAAAATCACATACACACATCAAAAGTGTCTAGGGATCAAGAATTTTTTTAGCTCTAAAAAAAATCATATACACACTTCACGCCTTTTAATCCCAAAGCGGGGTAGGCAGAGGCACTTACTTAATTAGCAAATGCCAACGGTTCACCAAGCGTATTTAACCCAACGTGACAGGGGGTGAGCCCATCGCCGTCCAAAGAAAATCAAATTTATTTAAATCAAATCTAATCATCTGGATTGGTCTCCTACCTGATTCCCCATGCCTGTATCAATGATTCATCACCACATTTTGAATAAATTGTGAATTAATTTACTTTTTGTATAATATATTCTTGATTGCAATCTTCTAAAATGTAGGTACTTGATCCCTAGACACTTTTGATGTGTGTACATTCACTAAGAGGCTGTGCAGGCCGGCACCGATAGATATCAGCTAGCAGCCCCCCTAGCAAAGCGCTCCAAGAAAGACATGACAAGACACATCAGGCACTGCGATTGGTTGACACAAAGTAAGTCGCACCATGTGTGACATAACAGCCAATTACAGCGCACATTTGTTCTGTGTCATGTCTTTCTTGACACCCGTGCTAGGGCTGCAGCGGCCCACAGACAGAGAAATGTGATTTCGGTTTCTCGGTACCTATTACCTGTTTCTTTGTGAACGCACCCTTACGTCGGAAATAAAACACTCGGCCGACACCGTCCTAGAGACCTTAGAGGCTTTGAACACTAAACCATGACTGTCAATGATTATTTTTGACGTTTCACTTGATTTGATTAATTGTCTGTGATTAACATTTGCATTTGCGGCAAACGGAGTGTAGGGCGCCCTCAGGCAAGGTGGACTGATGATATACGCAAGATGGCTGGCAGGAGCTGGATGCGAGAAGCCGAAAACAGATCACAGTGTCGTGCAATTGGAGAGGCCTATGTCCAGCAGTGGACAAGTATGGGCTGATGATCATGAACATTTGCTAACAAAATGGTAGGTAGTTAAACATTGCCCAGGGTGCTCTTTTTTAACATGAGGAAATCCGTTAAACCCCACCGTGGCGTGGACAAAGGTGGGGTTATATGGGACCTACTAAAACCCCACGCTGACCACTGGCGCGTTATTGCCGAGGCCCCCAGAACGACGACTTAGCTACTACATCCAAGGATTAGTCCTCCGCATTCACCCGTGGTGCTCTCCCAAAAGGCAATTAGTGCCTCGTTTGTAATAATGCTGTCTCCCACTATTTAGATTAGGGAAGTAAAATAATCATAATATGTATGCATTGCAATGCAGCGCATATGTATATTTTTTCCTCTTATTTCTATACTGTCTTTAGTTTAATTACTATGTGGGATCCAAGACAGAAGGCGACACCCCCGGAATCTAGCCCAGACATCATTGATTGAGCTCTGGTCTATTCTGGATGCCGCTGTAGATCCTGGCTCTAACAGGAATCACAGTGGTGGGAAAGTGGGTGGGAATATCCCGCATACTACATCCAGGGGTAGCCCCAGTCTCGCCGGGGATGAGAGTCGGTCGACGCACCCCCCAGATCAGTATGGGTAGGTGCCCTGACCACTAATCCATGCCGATCGTCACATCAACGTATCACAAACACGCTGAAAAATGTCAACTCGAGTTGCTCAGTTCGCCACGTCTCATTAGAGAAGTAAACAGCATTCGGCAGCAGTAAACTTGCTAAACTGCGAGCAGAAGTTAGGCGGGCGGATAGACCGCGGCGCGACCGCGCTACTAGGGCGGGCGGTGCGGAAGGGCGGGGCGGTGCAACCTGCCGTCTCGCTAACTTACACTGGCTAAGCGAGTAAGCACTTGTTATCGAAGAACCAAAGGTTTACATTTCCACGGATTACACTTTTTTTTTTATTTTACTTTCATTTCGAGTAAAAGATTTTCCAGCTCATCTTCTTGTCCAATGTCAGATTTGTTCGGTTCAACCGAGACTTTTATTTAGAAGATAATCTTCGCTGGATTATTCCAATGCTATGTTGGGATGAAATCTAAGTGTTTATGTCATGTTGCTGTAAAACTATTTATTTCTTGTTGCAACTTTTTTTAGGTACATATATACACATACTTCACGCTTGTCTTCCAGAGGGGTAGGCAGAGATTACAGATCTCCATTTGTCACGGTGAACATGAAAAATGATGAATTCAATCTATGTTGAGAAAGGGAAGGGAGGCCTTTGCCCACATATTGTGCCCTTTTGTTGCTTTGCCCACCCTGTTGTTGGTCACAGCATATTTTTGTAGTAAAAAGTTAAGTAATAACATCACTTATCAACTAATCTTAAGTAGTGGTGAGTGTGTTTGTATGTATATAACTTAAACCCTCCTAACTAATTCACACGCCTATCGGGGAGACATTTCTCCATGGCCGGTGTAGTCCACAGAAGGCGTATTTAAAGGTCACGGTGTGCAAACAAAGGTCGCCATAATTACAGCGGACAATAAAGCCCCCGGGGCCCGACCGCAGAGCCCCGGCCGGCGGCGGCGGCTGCGGTCGCACGCCACACATCCCCCCGGCTGTCTCCTCTCTGCCTTGCGCGCTGACTTCTCACTATCAGATGTTACACGAATGATTCTTATGGAAGAAGACGTGTGCGTTGAAAAGAAGCAAACGCAAGTAGACGCACGCGTGTCTAGAGAGTGGTTCATAAGCCGAGATAAACACATCAAAAGTGTCTAGGGATCAAGAACATTTTTAGCTCTAAAAAAAATCTTATTTATTTAAAAAATTAATACACTTCACGCCTTTTAATCTCAAAGCGGGGTAGGCAGAGGCACTTGCTTAATAAGCAAATACCCACGGTTCACCAAGCGTATTTAACCCAATGTGACAGGGGG
>SJJU01007709.1:0-22920 GCA_012932125.1 Conopomorpha cramerella
GCGTGCACTGGCTTTTACGACAAGGTAGGCAGTAATCCCAAAGGATTGACACCTATGCATAGGTAACTTGACATTACGAAACACAGGTACCTATCTACTCACCCACAAGACAACACAGGGTCTTCGTTAGCCTATGTCGACACAACAAAAAAAAAAATTGAAATCCGTCTATGAGAACCCTTATAGTAAAAGTTGTTCATATTGACGAGCTCAACAACGTTTTTAACACCATTGCTCGGGGTCATTTTACACGCAGTATATCGACCAAGCAAGCGCAAGACACAACATGACAGGGAATCTGTTCTGGCAACGTATGCTAGTTCAAGCATAGCACTGCTCGTAGTCGGTCAATGGTATGATCGATGTTAACATACTATCTCTACGCCTTTCAATACTTGAGTCCATTTATACTCTGTTTATTTCACGTACTTATTCTTATCGCTTCGTGATGGCATTCGCTGCCTTAAGTTCGATCATTTTCAGACTCTCTTGTGTTATGGTATATTATACATTCTCTATATAAGGATGGTATTGAAGTCGAGCGTCTCGTCAGCAAAATCAAATTTTATTTATTTCATCGTTATAAGTACTGTTACATACATATAGACAGTAGCATAACACAAAGCTTGATTAAGGTCATGTATGATTTTATTACGAAAGTAAATATTCCCAGCGAGTAGTAATTACTCTGTTAACTAATAGACTTCTTTATTTACAGCTTCGTTTAGCCTTCCATCGCCAAGGTGAAGAACTCCGTATTGTAAAGAAACAATTACAAAACAGCCAACAAAGAGTGAGGGATTTGGAGACGCAGTTAGCTCAACTGCAAGCCTCCAACCAAAACGCCTAAACCACCTGCCTATTTGCCTGACACCTTACTGCGAATAATTGGCCTTATGCCGAGAAGAGACTAACACTATTATGCTAACTTGAAAATGCTCTCAATTGTAAGAATTCCAATGGCATTTCGCTATTAATACTGTGTTTACTGGACTCCACATTCTCGAATGGGGTAGCATTCATTTTGTAGATGATTTTGGACCAATAGCGTACGTACGTAATTTTACGTAATACGGGGTAAAATTTTAACGAACTGAATAGGTACTGTACCGTAAGATAGTAAAAATATCGGTATTCATAAATTTCGCAGTAGGGTGCACATAGTGTCTTGTTTAAAATATTTGTATTTTTTTTTTATTTCTAGGCAATCGCTAGAGCATAAACAAACTTGTTTGGTGATCCGTAAATGATGCAAAATAATCAGTGTGGGTGTGTTTGGCTCTGTTAGCATCACAAATAAATCACAACAGCAATAAATTGCCAGTGTTTATGAATACACTACGACTGTGAATCTTTTTATTTTATATTATTGCGAGAGGCTGGTCGCTTGCGCAAAGAAATACTATTGGTACATTGTATTTTATATTTTAATTACCTATGTGAGAGTTAGTTTAATAACACCAGTTTATCAAATCGTTAGGTAGGCGGTCTTCGCAAGTTCGAATCTTGATTCTCTTAGCTTTTGATCAGTACCTTATAGAAATGAATATTATTGGGGTTGAAATAATAAACCCTGCCTTACTCGGTAAAAATGTAGTGATGCATTTTGTGAATGAATGTTTGGCTTGGTGCTTTGATTGTCTCAAAAGAATATTACTTAGTGCTTATGCACTAGATATGTGTGTAAGAAAAAAAATACTATTTTGGAAAAAAAGAAAATCTTGTGTGTACGAGATGGGAACAAAAACGTGTTGGTTCATTCCGAAATGTAATTTAAGCATGTATTTCCTATATAGTCATAATGTATATTTTGCTAAGTTATGTTATTATTTTTAAGATGGCCTATGCAATGTTTTCATAAGTTGCATTTTATTATTTGGAGTTTTTGTGATAGTAGAATTTTAGCTTGTGATAATATTACATGACATTGACATTACTATTATTATATTTCCTGTATTGTGACATCATGTTAGTTGCGTATGTAAGATTTAGGGGTGATTTTATCGTTCGCTTTCTGAATCTTGAGAACTGTTCGGCGATATCGACCGTACCATTACAGTAGATTGTAGATAACTTGAGTTAGCGGAACTGTCAACTTCAAGTAACTGACGAATTGGGGGATACTGTCGTTATCAGTGACGAATAAGACAATTCAATTTATTAAAAATTGGCTCGACGACTGATGAATCATCGTCATCACGACATGATTACTTGTCAATCATAATCATAAGTTTATTCTATCTATATTGCTTTTTGTCTTTATAAAATTCGCCACCCAATACAAACTCGGTCCAGCTAATTTGCAACTTAAAAAATATTTCTTTTTTATGCAGATGTCGACCAAAAAGTATTTCCGGGTCGCCCTATATTATGTAAGATGTAGGCAGGTACGTACCTACCCAGTTAAACTGAAACTTCAGAAAGCGAATGGTAATTGCTGGTCTAATTTGAAATTATGACATTTATATTTTTTTAATATTATTGTGCGCCTATATTAGAAATGGGGTTTTAGAAGCATGATCTGTGTTTTACAGAGTATCTACATATAATTTAGGTAGTAAGAATGAGTTTGTGCAATCAAATCAGGGTTGATTTTATACTGTAAGACGAATTTAATGCTGTGACGCGGTATTTTCCATCTTTGCATTTTGTTGAATTAATTGTGATCTTATTTTAACTTCGTTTTTTATTAACACTGTGTTAATTCTCCATTCTTTCACCTACTTTCAGTAGGATATTGTTTTGTTAACTGATTTGATTATGTTTAAAAATGAGAAATATTTTTAAGTTATATTCCGTTTCGAACAATATACACTGTCTTAGGCTTGTAATGCTGGTACAAAATATTCAAGTACCTGAATTTCACTTGTTTAGATGGAAGGCATTGATCTCTTTTAGCCCAAAGTCTTCTCAAAACTGTCACAATTTAATTACATTATCAATGCAAAATGTACTGTAGCAACAGTATTTTTATGACATTCAGTTTCCAATGTTTACCTAGGTATGTAATAATTGATACATTTAATTCAATGGAAAAGACATTCTACAAATAAATTTTAGTCACATAGCAACTGTAGTTTATAGACTTAAGTATTTTTGCATTAAGCTGTACCCGTGTTATTCCAATGGCTAAGTCGGTGTTAATAATTATTTATTACGTATTTTTATATAATGCTTCTGTAGCACAAATTTTCAATAAATGTTTGAATGGTCTATATGTATTTTACTTTATTGGGTGCTTACCCAGTTTCATTTTAAACATAAGATTACTATTAGCACATAATAGTCATTTTGTTCAACTACAACAAATGCCTACGGTTAATCAACCTAACGTGTTAGGTAAGTGGTGGGGCACATTTCCGTGGTTAGGTACTCTATTACCCCTGAAGTATTCCCACCAAGTGGTAATAAATGTCTATGTATAACTACTGAATGAAATACAGAATGGGGGAAGATAGTCATTCCGCCTTCTTTGTCATACTGACAAAGTACTGTGCGCGGATTTAGGAAAAAGGATACCTATACGATTATAATAGTAGGGATGAAAGTAGTGTTCATTGCATAACGCGAGTCGCCAGAATGTCGAATGACTTTGGCGTCTTCAAGGCACAATACCTAATAAGGAATTGTTCTCTATCGTAGACCACATCGCTGTTTAACACCAGATAGGATGGTAGTTAAACGCTTGGCTAATAAGTACCTAATAAAAAAAAATCCGGTGCCCTCTTAGTTTACGAAGTCCGGGAGCCCTGGACTCTACAAATAAACTTACTAGTCCTACTACGAAAAACAATGGGCCGGTAGTGGTGGCGGGAATCATACACGCAAACCGTCTCAGGCCCATGTTCTGAAACTCCCCCAAGCACAGTTCTCAGCCAAGTGATGTTATATTGACTCTCTCTAATCGTATTTGAGTAGACAAACTTTGTTATATAAATATCTAATACTGTTTCAGAAAACGAACCTTTGAGCGTCTCAAAGGTTCGTTTCGACTAAGTTGTGATTAAAATAAAATGTCCATAAAATTGAGGTATAATAGGTATATTGATACAAAATAATATTTGCTGTCATGTCATGTCAATACAAAAATTACTAAGTACTAAATGCAAATACTTATCAATTAGCTATTACATTCTATACACACTAATATCAACATTTCATCAACCTATTGGACGGTTTTTTTTTTCAGAGGCACTTACTGTACAAGTACTTACTATACTACTACGGACAAACACACTAAAATAAACATGTCATAGTTGCTACCTATTGGACGGTTTTTTTTTGCAGAGATAGCTACTGTGCTAGTACTATGTTATGGACAAATGCTAATAAAAATGCAAGGTGTAGGTAGCTACCTATTTAGGTACAAGAAAAATGTACCTACAAAATATAAGGTATAGAAATCAGTCGAATAGTATTAGGAGTTTTCTTTAAAAAAATCGCACAAGAGTGAATGCAAAGACGAATGATCATAGTATAAAGTAGTTAGGTACCTACACCTGTTTCCCACTATCTTTGAGAGATTGTTTTTTTTAGAAAACTCATCATTGTAAATCAAGCTAGCTCGTATTAGGCATAAGTCAGATCTTGGAGAGAGTAAAGGGGTATTTCCACCAACCGGCCGGACATAAACGATATAAAAATACGATGTAAAATAGACTTTGAACATCGTATATAAGATACATTTTTGTTTAGAGATTAAAAAATCCGTTACTGTCTGGTGCCGTGCCGTCGGTGGAAATACCCCTTAAGTAGAATTATCTATTAACTAATAAGATATTTTACCACTGCCAACATGAGCAGAGCAACTGAAGCGCCTAAACTGGCAGCACCATTACAACCGTCAGAGGAGCAAGTGTACACACAAGTCCTGTACTCCAAGACGTCACCGGGTTGCTGTACGTAGTTGCACTGATTACCCAAATTCAAATGAGAACAGTATCTCTTTGTTGATATACCACCTGAAAAAATCATAACTCAGTAAAAACACACGCACAGATGTAGGTATTATTATAATGCGCAAAAAAACGCAATTAACACCACTTGGTACAGCTAGTAACATACATAAATAAGTGCTAAGAATTGATTTTGGTGTTAACAAAAAACTAGTGTAGGATCTACATGCATTGTAATATTAATATTTTCTTTTCAATGTGTGATGGTGTATTGGAATTCAGTAATAACAGTGATTAGCCATGCCAAAATGTATTATTCTATTAATTTATATTATAGTTTACATAATATTCTCTATTTGTTCGGTTAAGGACAGATTCTGTTCAAGTCAGATTCTTTTTACGACAGATTTTGTACAGGCAAGTTCGTAATTAGGTAGATACTTTTATTAAACTTTACTCATATGGTAAATAAAAATTGTTGATCCGTTATCCCACGAAAAATGCAATTCGATAAGACTTGACCTTGAGCTAGCAGTTAAGAAACATCTGGTTTTATCTTCAAGAATGGAAATTGCAATGCAAAACCAAATAGGTATCTATGTGTATTAGAATTTTTAGAACTCATATGCCAAGTCAATGAAATTACTGTGTTTGTGTATTACTGAACTTGGCTGTATTTCTGTCCTAAACCAAATCTGTCGTAAACTGAATAAAGGATATTCTCAGCCTATATACAATTATACCAATAAGTCAGTATAACCCTAAATAATATAAAATTTTATCACCTCATACAATGGTATTTTGCTGGCACTAATTCACAAAATACCATGTACATATTTTCAATACATTTGGAGAAGTGTATGAAGCCATCTATACCACATGCGGTTATTTTAAGTGCTGTATGTGAACTGCATCCAAGTGCTTATGTAGGGAACCATATCTGCAAGAATCTAAAAGACTTTTAAAGTTTAAAGCCAAGTAAGATATCACTTTTGGTACCATCACTGCAATGTAATCCTATTAAAGCTCATGTTTTAAGTCATCTGCTGAAGACTATGCTTAACAAAGGTTATAATTTTTTTTCTATCAACATTCAATTATGAAGGCAAAAGTACACTTAAGTTAGTACAAAAGATTACACCATGCAAAGTGCTTGTGAAAATTATACAAGTGTGAAATATTGTAAGGAAAGTTATTTTGCTGAACCTATTTCTTTAATGCAGTACTGCGCATCATACACATGATCACATGGGATGGGCTTCAGAATGCCACCATCCAGTTTCATCAAACCATCACCACATTCCATTGTCGAAGATGAACTGCATTGGTAACACTCTATGGCAGTACCTGATACATTAACAGAATAATAGTAAGAATCTGTTAGCAGATAAGTACACACTGCACATGACATACTACTATAGATAAACTGACAATGTTAAGGAAATATTGATAACTCAGCCACATGAAATAATATGTTGAATTAATTATTATGTTCCAACAGTCCCTTACTGCACAAATAAATATGTAAATCAACATATTTTATACAAGGAATAAGAAGCAATAAAAAAAAACATAAAATTAGTTACCTTAATAGTCTAAACATCCATATCACCCACTAATTTCTGTACAAAAATGTTAATTATTAAGGTTAGTCAGTCAACATACAAGAATGCCCATTTGTTATGTAGTATGTGATAATATCATCTACCCCATCCTTGTAGACTTACCTTCAAATCTACCTACAGTCTTGACGCAATATTGTGCATCATAAATATCTGAACAATCTTTCATTTCCAAATCTGTATCTTTATCTAAATATTCATTGCACTCAAAGGGATTTCCGGAATCAGTGCCTGAACACTGGTAGCAATTAATACAGGTAACTATAACAAATAAAAAAATAAAAACAATAACACAAGTAAATAAATGTTAAACTGCAAATAAACAATAACTTGAAGAATGGAAAACAAACCAACGCCCTTACCTGTTTTCAATGTAAAAGTAAATAAAACAGTAACGCAAAAGACATGGTAGGTGTTGAAAGGCATGTTAATATTACTATTTCTCACACTTAGAATAAACGCACGAGATGGTTTTTACTCTCTGTAAACTGTAAAAAATCAATAAAATGTCAATTCAATTAATTAAAACTTGGCTCGTTTCCTTAGCGGCTCCGTAACAAACAAAATAATGAAACATCAATCATCAATCAATCAGTCAATTGCATTGAGGCCGTTGGATAGAATTTTAAAAGTTGCTGCATCGCCTAGGATTTCAAGACAGTTTTGTCTTTCTGATTTCTATTGGCACAATGATTGCGCAAATAACATCGATCTTTTATTATACTTTCAGGGTCTCACTTACGTCACTCCCGCTGTCAGTTTCTTCTTTCCGTATCTGTATCACTATTTACCTTTGATTCATCCAGAAGGGCATGAACATTTACTTGTCCTGAGTTCCGGATCTGAGTAAAAAAATTAGAACTAGCTGTCAATGCTGTCAACTGACTCAGTAACAGTTGTTGACTGACACTGTTGACAGTGAGTGAGAGTTGTTTGTTCATAGCTCAGGTTCATAGCAGTATGGGGGGTTTTTGTTTACATTATTGTTATTAAAAATACATTCTCTGTGCTTTACGTGTGATATCAAACTGTAACAAAGAATAATGTCAAACATACAAATTCTATTTTAAAAAGATATTTATAGGTCATGGATACACGGAGTATCACGGTGATCTAGGATTTTGCTAGTCACAGTTGGTACTATATACCTAGATAATCCCGCCGCTACTCTTACATTATATTTCTGTGGTTGTTAAATAGTCGTGAGATGGAACTGTGAATATAGAAAAATGTGGAAAAATTTGCCAAGTACAGAATACTACATCATATTTAACCAAAGTAGTTTAATATTGTTTGAAGTTTATGTGACCAATTTCATTTCACTATGGAGGAAGCACTTGCACAAAACTGCTCTAATAGCTGCTATGAAAGTAAGTACATGCTACAGGTACATCTATACTAATATTATATAGAGAAAATAGGTGACTGTTTGTTTGCTTAATTTAAGTATGAAACAACTTAACATGTTTGATGAGAACATACACTATACCCAGCTAACGCAGACTTTATTACAATATTTTCGAAAACTTCGAAGATCCTGAGTGAAACTCTAATAATGTAAGCCAAGATATCTAAATATAGAGAATGTTGGGTCCTCCTAAACATTTTTTTAAACAAAAAAACTATTGAACTACTTAATCACTACTTATTATTACTTTACAGGAATCAAATGTTGGATTAGAAATGGATGAAGTAGAACTAATGAATCAAGGAATTGAAATGTTAAGAAAACCTGAAGACATAACCAAAGTTGACATAAAAATTGAAGAAACCAATTTAGATATGAAGCTGATTAAGATGTCAGGGTTCCCATTGAAAATTAAACTTTTGCTGTTGGAAGGTCCTAAAGAATTGGTAACTGTTCTAATAGTTTTTAAATTGTTACATGTTCCATTACATATTTTTAAAGAAAATGGGACCTATAAGTCGGCCAACCATATGGGTCTATTGCCATCATCAAACCCTGACTTCCTTAAGGGACCACATGTGAAATATCTTCTAAAACAAAAAGAACACAATTGGTTATAAACAACGAAGTCATCTGTGAACAAACATTTACAAATAAAATATAATTTATACAAACTATAGGTCTTAGCCAAAAATTTTATTGGCGGGCAATTACTACTGGTTAAGCTGGTTCTTTTTTGGTTAAAATTAAAAGTGAAGAAGGTCTTTGTAAAACACATTATTAGCTATTGTCAAAGGTATTTAGGAGGTATTTAGGAGGTTTATTTTATAAAGGTATTAGACAAGAGTTCAGGATATCCCCAGGTTGACTTCAATCTGAAGAATGAATAAAGGAGATCAGGTTGTATGAAAATAATGTACTACATGTAGAAGGACCCCAAGCAAACATTGTTGGGCTTGACAATATGAATATCCTTTACCATGGCAACAATGCAGGGAAACACAAAAAAAATTTCATCTCCATACAAAATAGAAATTTTTTTGCTTGGGAGATGATATTTTGTATGGTGTTTTTTTTCTATACTCCTCATTGTCTACATAGTAAAAGTTGTTCATATTGACCAGCCAAACAATGTTAAGACCATTGCTCGGGGTCCTTTTAAACTCTGTATAAATTTCTAAATAGGCTAGGAAAATGCCCACAGTATCACTAACTTGCATTAAGAAATAATGGTTTATTATTGTACAGTTTTTTCAGAAGGTCACATACCCATTGTTACAATCTGCGCAGGAGTTACGGAAAAGTCAGCAAACTCTGTGTCAACTTCTGATCAATAAAGACAAAGAAATAAAAGAATACAAATCCGAAGGTGGTCAAATAGACAGTGAGTACATTATCCTTTTTGTGCTTTAATTTCAAGATATTAATTTACCAAAGGTATTGGTAGTGCAATGATATTAAGCATTAAAAAAATAGTCAAATTTAAGCTACTTACAGGCAAACTGGTTGAGTTTGATTTTATAACAACTATAGTGTTTAGTGTAGTGCATTACACACGACATAAAATATAGCAAAATGACGTCCACTGCTGGACGAGAGCCTCCTCCAGTGATTAATATGATAATTTGGGGGGAAATGCCAACAATCGCCAAACTTGGCAGGCGGGTGGGCGATCGCAGTGGTGTTGTGGTTTGACTCACAGAATGTGGTTGCCCGTCCTTTTGCAGCCATACACATACCTTACCTTACCATTGATAAAAAAGACCCTCAGTCTGTGCTTTTATTAAGTTTAAGTTCTAACAGTCTAATGAAATTGTCTATGGTTTCAGGATACTTGAAAACTCCACATTTTGATGCAGATAAACATTTGAATGCACATGGATGCCATGCAAAAAATTTTGGCTTTACTGAACTGCCACAAGCTCTAATAGATAAGGCGAATACTGTAGTTGTGTAAGTATTATTAGTACTTAACTTGGAAATAGGATTCCCTACTAAATATGTAGTTACTTCAAACATTCGCCTATTCACATTGCAAATTCCGCATGTCTTGTGCCTGAATGTAGGCACATGGAAAATGCATTGCGCACTCTGAGCCATACAAAATATGGTTTCAAATGTGGTAACTCAGTCGTCATTGAGTTCACGAGCTTGATGATTCCTCATGCAGGAGTAATGCGCATCACATCATTTGACCGCCCGGAAGATTAATTTTAGTTTCAAGATTTTGAATTCCGTGGACATTGGCAGTGTAAAGATTAAGGCCTATTTATTCACATATGAGTAATGGACGATAAAGCATTTTAATTCGTTTTTCGCAATTAAACATAGTTTTCACTATCGGGTTAAATGCACTCAGTCTATTTCTTTATTCGACGTACCAATTTGACGCAATCCTCATTCACACAATTTTGTACTTTGCTGCAGTAAAGTTAGAGTTTTTTTTATCACTATGAACAAGCGTTTGACAACCATCCTGCCTGATGTTAAGCAGCGATGTGGTTTACGATGGAGAACACTTGTTCATTAGGTACCTATTCACCCGCGACTTGAAGTATAGGCGATTAGAGTAGATATATTTCACGAGATGAAGATCTTAACTGTTGGTATTCAATTTTCAGTTTTATTTACATAGGAATAAAGTATCATATTGTGCACATAGGAACTGTCAAATTATTCCATCGATTTAAAAATAGACTTTTGGGACATTTGCTTTGCAAAAGCCTTTGCCATACTATTACCATTAGACACCGCATGACAGCGAAGCTGATCTGGAAATACATATGCTAGTTTTAGCATAAAGTTGCTCGTTGTCAAACAACGTCCAGCGCCCGTGACGTGAGTGGAGCCAGCCGGCAGCCAATTACAAATGCACGACCATGACAACCACGATAAATATGGACGATGGTCTTTGCTTACCCCGCTTTGACACTAAAAGTGCGTGGGTATTATTACTTACCATAATTCATTCAAGATCAGGGAAAAAGATAACTAAATCTCAATTATGTTTATAATTCCAGAAAACAAGAGATTGCAGAGTGTAAACCCATACCTAGTGAAATACTACCTGCGGAGGTAAAGCGAGAAGAAGCACATTCGGAAACTATAAACGTCAAGCAAGAAGTGAACACTCCGTCGTCACAGCCATCGCTCGTTAAAAAGAGAAAGAAAATATTGAATTTGTAATATCGGTAAAAATATATTTTTGGTTTTTTTGGTAGTACGTAGTTGATGCTAATAAAAAAGTGAGTCTTAACTTCCATTGAATAATGCTCATTTTCGTTGAACAATTTCTGTGATAGGTGATTGTGATAGGCTTGCCCCTAAGCTCAACAAGTGTCAGAATTAGATAAATTCAAATAGCTAACTAGAGGCTTGTTATGATCTGGTATTAAACGTTGACTATTTATTTTATAATTAGGCATTTTATATCTACAACATAAAACGCGTATTTTAATACAACAACAGAATAAAATAACTGTAATAGTGCCGCCAATTATTTTCAGTTACTGTATAAAATTCACGTGACTACGCCACTAGCGAACCTGTCGTCAGTAAACTGAACTATTCGTTTCATAGTTGTAAGATGTCTGTGTTACCTGATCTTGATCGAAATGTCACCCAAATCATAACATTAAGCTTGTATTATAGAACGAAAACATTAATAAAATGGGTTTATAAAATCAATAAAATGTTTATTTGTCTACATACTGCTTTCTATCTATCCACATAAGGTAGTTATAGTAGCTGAGGGAATCATTGATAGATTATATGTGATATTTTTTAAACTGGTTAGAGTACAAGACATTGTATCATTTGTGTGTACATTTGTATCGCAGTTAAAATTAGTGTTCTCCACGTTTGATAATCAAAAATAGTTCTTATTTCTACCGTTTGAAGTTTGTGTATCCGCTGTCTGTTCCGCTTTCCCGCCATCCGCCATGTAAGGCTTCAGCTTGTCAGACAATATGATAGAAGAAACAATTGCGACATCGCTTACGGTGGCAACGGCCACCCCACTCCCCATCTCTCCACCTCCCCGCGCAATACCTAAGGCGCGGTATAGCGGTTGCGGTTAAATTACTTATATACATATAGTTTATATTTTAATAACTACCTGACCGGGCTAACGTTGTTTGCCAATATTTACAGGTTATTAACAGTTTTTCTCTGCTGGAACATGTATTATACATAATATGTATAAACCTCCCTTAAGAATTACTATCTACTAAAGAAAGATCTAAGCATACATAGGGACAGACAGCGGGAGGAGTCTTTGTTTTATTGTGTATTTATTGAGACAGACAGAAGTAGATACCAAAGAGTCATGGAAAATTTCCCATTGTGTGTTCAATTACCTACAATGTCATTTTGCGGGTGGCGCCTGTAGGTGGACGAAGCCTTAGGTACCTTTATTTTTCTTTGAATATACTTTACGTCATCATTTAGTTTTGTGTTGCTCAAATCTCGGGAATGCAATTATGTCGAAAGTTGCGTGCTGTCGAAATGCTGTTTTCCCTCTCGCTCTTGCAAAATACAGTTCTGATCGACAGAAAAGGAAAGATCGATGGAAAAACACAATCCCGTGCTGTTGGATATCAACAATCAAGTTTCAACATTAAACTGGCAGCATAATATTTTTAGGTCCGACAATCGGTCACCGACTTTGTTATTACAAAACTGTCAAAATATGTACAAGGTGATTCTGAATTACGAGTACTTTTTTGAGCCGAAGCATTGTCGAGTTTGTACGGGGTGATTTTTCTTGGTCCTGGAGCATAGAAACGTGCTGAAATGGACAGAAAAAAACTCAAAAACTGAGTGTTTTTAATTTAAAGTAATAACTAGTATTTGAAAAATGAAAATATATTTTAATGTTAACAACATTTAAAGCTAGTTTAATCAGCTTTCTCTAAGCTTACTTATTAAAACATTGTGAAACATTTTCGTGGTGAGATGATACATTTTTTTGCAAGTACATACTATGCAGTAGTATAAGTATTAAAATTCATAAATAAATACAAACTAGTAGGATTGCTAGAAATCACTATTGTTCATCTTTTAGATACTTACATAAAAAGTCTTACGGATAAAATTCAAATTTTATACTATACAATGGTCTATTAAATTTCGTAGAGTGAGCAACAGGTTTTTTTTTCAACTAAATTAAACAAATATGATCCAATTGTTTCTATGAAAAAGCAACAATCAATTCGGGCGAGTGTAAATACTTAACTAATTACATGATCGTAGTAACATTTCTGTTCTTAAATTCGATAGACAAATTGATGCTAAGCTTTGCTAATAATGAAGTAGGTACTGACAGGTCGCTTAACTAACACATTTACTCCCTTACATACAATTATAATTAAACTATGGGTTAGGTAATCATTAGGTCACTTTTTGATTACAATAAATATTTTAACCCCCTAGGTTAGGTTAGAACAGACTCGACAAAATCGGGAAACGTGACATACAATATCATTTTAATTAAATACGACAGACTGACGTGGTTAACGTCTTGCCCATCTGAAATACTTGTAATATTTATGAAAAGTCAGCCCATTCTGAGGTTACCACCTTGACCTGTATGAACTGTTTTCAAAGAAAGAGAGAGAAGATCTTAATTTTCATAGGCGCTCTATACCCTAGTTAGTTCCTATTGTTTCCTAGATATTAAAACTTTACGTTGTAGAAATTGTTACAACCGAAATTACATTTCAGAGATTTTTGATAATATTAATATTTCACTGTAGTTCTTGATTTGGGAATGGAGGGTAGAAAGAGGTTATGTTGTGGACTGACATTTCGGACGTCAGTTACAGTCAGTCACGTGTACATTTGGGTGTGTTTTAGTTTAGTTACCGTCCTGTAGTCCCTACATTCAGCACCTAATTATTTAATTTACATTATTATTTAGGCGATAAAACTTGTAGTTATTGCGGAAGATTCGGGTTTTTTCGTAGTCCAAATCTAAATTTTTGTTTCTATTCCCCGTGCACAGGTCAATAACTACAATGTTTACCGTTATATAGTTAATTTACAGAAACAATAGAGCGTTGCATCTATCACACAATTTCGTACAAAATACAATAGAAGGATTATACCTACACGATTGGGAGATACAATATTACCTTTTAATGAGCATTAGTTTTGAAGACAAGTTTATTGCCCCACTACTGGTTGTGTGTATCTGTTACTTCGTTTTTGCAAACAGACTTTGACAGATAGATTTTATCATCTCTGATTAAGAGATTCCACACAAAACGGCGACTTCGCATCACATCGCAAATATCTGCGAACTCAAGCGATGCGATAAAATCAATAAAATTAGGTGGGATCTATATTCCCTCTGCCTGGTAAAGGGTTAAACTTCATGTCCGAAGTTTAGAACGTCTCTTTTATATATAATTCTATGAAGAGTTATTTGAGCGAATAAGCGTGTTTGAGTATCACATGTGTGATATGGTGTCCTTTCCAGAGATTTTAGCAGCATGTCTATTCCTATCGTTTCAAGCTCTCGAGATGCATAGTGAAACCGACAACGAAAGTATCGTGAAATGACGTTTACAAAAGAAGTATTCTGTATTTCCAAAGCGATTGAACTAATGTTGCAATCATCATATTCTTCGTTTCTTCCTAAATAAAGTTGATATATTGAACGCTACCGAAATAGTTATTTAAATTAATTTATCTAGAATGATCCCTCTATCCATTTACCTACTCTACGTTTTAAAAGTTCAATTTGACGCTTAATACTTACGTACATAATTTTACTATATAGGCTCCGTGGAATGATGTGTCACTAAATTTAGGTAAATATGAATGACTACCCACATTTTAATTCGACCGTAGGTTTACAAATAGAACATTTCATTTAGGCGGGTTATCAATCAATCATTCCATTGATTTGGCAGTCATTATACCGAAAAATACCTAATGACTTTATATTAATTGTTTTTTTTTATGTATTCCAGAGCACCGGATATGTAGCACATATAGTGCTTTGAATTTTTAAGGTGTGAAATCTTTCAGATTTTAATATGCAAAGCCACACCGTAAAAATCTCTTTTTATTTTCCTTTCATGTATATGATTATTTGTTTTATAATACCTAAATATCTGAAGCTAACAAGCGCACTTTGATACGTCCGTTTCGGATTCTGATGGTTTTATAACGCTGTCTCTTTCTTTCAACTCGAATGCGTCGGCCTGCAACAAGAAGACATAAACAGTTAGACGTTTTGGTGATTGACAGACATCGTAATTATTATTTGTTTAAGAAACGTTTTCCCTCTAGGCTACCATTACTGATTTACCTGCATGCAAAGAAAAAAGGATTCATTCCTGATGCGCTCAATGCCTGCCTCAGGTGTTATTTTTGTATACAAATAAACATATCGGCATGTAATTGTACCTCTAATCTGGTAGATTCTCTTTCACTCTGTCTTAGCGTTGCAATGCGATAGAAACACAGTTAACAGAGAACAGACAGACATAACTTACTGTGATTGCGCTTTAACATAGGTACATAGACGTAACGTCCGTTTCCGAGATAGGCAGGTAGAGATCTTGTATCACCACTTGTCACTATTCTGGCAATTTCTTTCGTCTCTTATCACTCGCTTTGAATAAATACCATAATTAGCATACCTACATGACTTGTCATGCCATTGTTGAGTTATTCAATAGTTACATTCAATCCAGAAAGTGATCTTTAGTTTTGATGACACTTCCCGTCACTAAAACATGAGTGAGGTAGAGTTTTTCTATTGTGTAATGTCTAATGACATTCGTATGAGTTTCAACCTAAGGGTATAATTGTACAGTAGACCATATTCTTGGTCGACTGTACAATTAATTTGCCTTTAGAATCTTGACAGCCTGCAATTTCGTTTTTCTATCTCAATGAAAACTTTTCTTAAAAAATCAGTCTGTCAAAAATAGTGGGAAACGAAAGAGATGCAACTAATATATCATATGATCGTTCGTCTTCGCTCTTTTTTTGTTTAAATAAAACTCCTCGTTATTTAGTAATTCACCAGAGAGATTGACAAAATAACGGGCTCTCTTTTAAAGTATACCTATTCGGAAAGCTAAAGAACTGAATGCCTAGGTATTGTTTTTCAACCCACCTTATTTTCTCTGTATTCCCGTATTTTCCTCGCCAATGTGATGAATGCTTCCTCTATATTGATATCATTCTTACATGACACTTCAAAAAATGGCATTTCGAAGTCATCTGCAATCTGGAAAGAAAATAACTCTGCTTTATAAACAAAAATAAGTTTTGCAGAAACTGCCGCAAATGTAGCATAAATCAGAAAGAGTTTTTATTCTGATTGATGTTCGGTTAGCATTTCAATAATTTATTGCGTTTCAATCAATCATAATTTATTAAAAACACTAACAAATTATATTTTACCACTGATAAAAAATAATGGATCATGCTCACAAGTTAAGGGGATAAAATTATATTAATCTACATGCTGAATCAGAGCCCTTTTGCATTTGCAACGTCCAAACCGATAATGTACCTACCTACCTATACCTGTTACTGTTTACGACACTAAGTCATCTTTCTGTTTAATTTTATTTGTTTTGTAATTTCCATATCTTTTGCACTTTAGGTTACTTTTGAAGGTTTTTTATTCTCGTGTCGTTCAGAAAGTCAATGTTGTCATTTCCTTATTTCTTCTTGGGTAAAAACCATATTAATTAAACACTGTTTTAAATGTATTGATTTGACTTCTTAGGACAACGCGAGTATAATTACTTATAAGTAGATAAAACATACAATTAATGTCTCTAAAATGTTCAAATCGGTTCAGTAGTTAGTTTGGTAGATCATTAATTTCAAAGAAACAAATCTCTCCTCTTTATAACATTAGTAAATATACATTTTAGGCTATTACCTTCTGACCCCTTTCTCTAGGCACTGCTCGATGATTTTCGTGAACGTCACACTTGTTGCCAACGAGCACTTTTATCACGTCCGGCGAAGCGTACTGAAACATTATGTTGTAGGTTATTCTAAGTTCCATTTAGTACCTCAAGCTCTTAAGAGTAGGCCCCGAGTTAATGCCGGAACCGGAAACACTAGGGAATTATACTTTACAGTGTCACACACTTAACAGTTTAAACGGTGCTGATTTTAAAAGTGTGAACTATACTTGCGAACACCGGTAGGTATATCTAACCTAGGCTATGGTGACAATAGCTGATGAAGAAATAAAAATGCTAGAGACAATGTGGTCGACCCCGACAGATGGCGCGACGAGGTAGTCCGCCAGGATGAAGCCTGGTGGCTGACTGCTCGAAATCACAGTAAGCGGAGAAAAGGAAAAGAGGCCTTTTCAATGCAGTGGGATCCAGTGGGTGAGTAATAATAAAAATACATATCCTGGGACATTTCACAAACGGTCTCCTGACCCCAAAACTAGGATACCCTGTAGGTACTATGGGTAATAGGGATACACTACACTTACATAAATATTTGTAAATACAAAAAACAAATAAATTAAACAGCTCTACACCCAGACGACAGCTGAGGCATACAAATGTTTCAGCTCATCACTAAAGCGTTCGGGAGTTGGTGTAACTTTAAACCGGAGTATGAAAAGACGTGTGATACATTCACACGTCTTTTCATACTCCGACGAAGCAAAAAGGGTACGTCAGGATCGCGACAAATGGAGATCTGTATTCTCTGCCTACCCCTCTGCATGTCTCCCAGAAGTCAAGTGTAACTACGTATTAGACCCTAAATGGCCCACGGTACAGAATTAAACTCACCTCTTGAATGTTCCTAAGCCAATACGATAAGTGATTGAATGACTCTAAGTTGGTGATGTCATACATAAGGATAATGCCCATGGCGCCGCGGTAGTATGCTGTTGTCAGGGTGCGGAATCGCTCTTGCCCAGCTGTGTCCCATATCTGAAGCTTTATTGGCACGCCGTCTAGGTTTATTATCTTCTGTTTGAAGTCTATGCCTGTAAGTTCAATAGACAACGTGTTAATGATCTAACTATGCGATCGCACATAAAGGTGTGCCTAACTTACACACATCAAAAGTGTCTATGGACCAAGAATATTTGTAGGTCTAAAAAATCTAATTTATTTAAATCAAATCTTATCTTCTGGATTGGTCTTCTACCTAATTCCCCATGCCTGTATCAATTACTTATCACCACATTTTGAATAAATTATGAATGAATTATGAAGTTTTTGTGGAATATTTTCTTGATTGCAATCTTCTAAAATGTACTTGATCCCTAGACACTTTTGATTTGTGTATTTCAAGTAAGTAGGCATCTTCATCGTGAAAATAACTATAATTAAAAAAAAAAGAACCGACATCAACCAGTACCTACTAGTCGCCCGCCCATACGATTTTTTAAAGTTCCCCTCGATTTATCGGATCTACCATCATCATATCCTGACTTCCTTATCATGGGACCACCTTTGAGGTATGTTATTTTCAACAGAAAATAATTATCAAGATCAGTTCACAAACGAACGTTATCGGCGAACAAACTTAAAAATGGGTTAATTGATATATACGTCAAATTGAGAAAGATTCCTTTCTTGAAGTCGTTTGAAAATGTCACATGTAGGTATTCATAAGGTATTAATTTAACGAAATACGTAGGAATGTTTCTTTATAACCTAAATATGAGATTTTTCTGGCTACAAGTTGGCTTATGGTTCCAATACATCAATGTATTGATGGATCTTGGACAGATTGTCGTCGATACAATAAATTGGTCATTAAAATTTGGAGCCAAGCCAAGATAGACCTAAGTAGACCGGTGGCGTAATATCCGACAGATATAACGTTCTACGGAATTAGTGTTATAGTGTTATCCTATTAAGAATTAAAGAGACTATTTCACTAGTCTCGTAGAAAATTATTTCTTCAGATATTACTAGCTGTGTTCAGGTTAATCCATTAATGCGTCCCTAAATCCTATATACACACATCAAGAGTGTCTAGGGATCAAGTACATTTTAGAAGATTGCAATCATGAAAAAAATTTGATCATTCATAATTTATTCAAAATTTGGTGAAAAGTCATTGATACAGACCTGGGGACCAGGACTTAGGTAGGAGACCAATCCAGAAGGTTAGATTTGATTTAAATAAATTAGATTGTTTTAGAGTTAAAAATGTTCTTGATCCCTAGACACTTTTTATGTGTGTAGTATAGTCTAATCTAGTTTATAATCTATTTCCGCAACATTTTTCGGAAACTTGTATTTATAATAATCACCAGGGAAATAAAATGCGCGAATTACGTCTAATATATAGATAGATCGCCGTATTACCATACAAATTAAAAAAAATAAGAGACATTACCATTTCTTTCATATAAAAAATAATCGTTGATTAAGTTATCAGGTCTCCATGCAACTGTTAGTAGGTGTATTAGGTGGACATTTGATGTATAAAAGGAGCGAGTCCGAAGGCGAACAATGAACAAACGAATGCACACTATAAGTACATTACAAAATGTTAAATTGACATTGGTAAAATTTGCAAAAGCCTAGCTACCTTATCGGTCAGGGAGATTTCTTCCAGGTAACGTAATATTGTATTATAAGAAAGATAATGAATGGAGCTTTTCAGACAGACTAATTGGGTAGTAATTTCATACCATCAGAAATAAAAGATCAAAATAAAAAGGTAGTGGCATCGTATGGTTCAGAAAACTCCACATTTCTTGAGGAGTTAGCACTGACCCTTCAAATACATAAAACTACATACAACAAAAATAGACGAATTGTCACACAAAGTTCTGTTGAAACGTGTGTGGCTTTTTGATCTTTTTCTGATGAGTCAGTGTTAACTGCTGAAGAATTAAAAAGGATAACATTTAGTACCTGATCTCCACCTATTGATAATAACAGCGCATGTTTTAGTCACAAAATAATACTGTTCAGGGCCTTTTTGTATGAAAGAAGACCCTGGACATTTTTAATGTGTGTATTTATTTATTTGAGTTTTAACTGGAATTTTTAAAAGTTGAGCATTTGTTGCATATTAGCAGTTTTATAATGAATCATAGGTACTCGAAAATTCTCCCTTTGGACTGCTAACATTGTGGAAGTTTTATACATATGGTAGTGCCTACTGTAAATTAATAATAAAAAGTGTATTTTTACATTACGTAAATAATTATTGAAATAATTTTGAACCATATCAAAAGGTATAGCTAAGTAATACTACAGGTACCTACATACAGGTAGATAAAACGACATGCAAAAAATTAACCCTACCGTTTGATTTAACTTATAGGTAGGTGCTTAAACTACTGGCACGTATAGTGAAGTATGTATAATGCATCTACATAATATATAATAGATAGTACGTACATACTAGCTACATTTGTGGGTGGAAAAATAATATAATCTGCTTCTATGTTTAGTAGGGTTTACCTTAGGGAATATTGAAATTTATTGTGGGTTCTCCGAAAAGAGAGGCTGATGACCAACAAATGTACTTACCCATTGGTAGTAACTTAGTAAGTACCCACTTACGACAACATTGAAAATTAAAGGAATCATTAGACAACAATTTGCGTTTTAAATGTGGAGTTTAATAGCCACCTAGCCACCTATTAACGATACATCCGCATGACAAAACATGCGTCAGTGGCTATTGTTCAACGTCTTTATGTCGCATAAAAATTTACCAATAATCCAAAGCATATTTCCACCAAAAGGCACTAAAACAAACGGCACCAACCTGACAAAGGCTCGTAAAGGGGAACGCTTCACTCACCTATTGTGGATATGTAAACATCGTAATAACGCTCGTCACAATATCTATGCACAATACACGTTTTGCCGACGTTCGAATCGCCTAAAACTAACAGTTTGTACGTGGCGGAAAAATCTAAAGCCATTTCCGTGCACTTTGTTGTGTTACGACGCGGGTTGTACCTTCAAAACATTATTTGAACTGTCAAAGTGGGAAAAATCGATGCCGACGAATGCGCATGCGCGGCGCCCTCCGTCTCCCCCCGCGCCGAGCAACAAGTTCGCCGACCAGTTTGTTATGGTCTCCACGCGCAGAGGGCGCTGCTCGCTTCATAGTAAAATGCTAGTACGTTCTTAGTTCCGTTTTTAGCCGCCATTTTTTTTGCAGCTAAAGAGACTTCCATGTGTCGGGTTATGTTCTTCGTCTGGGGTCGTCAAACAGCTGTTACAGTGTTTTTATTATACAGGTCGTAGGTACGTACACAAGTCCTGGCGCGCTTCCTATTTTGTACGAGGAATTCCCAATGAGTAAACCGCTGTGGAGATGTCGTAAATTTTGTGCAACGAAACACCGGGTGTAAAACTGTACAGTCTCGGTGTCTAGGTTGAATTGAATTTTCTCATTTTATGAACCTATTTCGGGGAATATGTGTAAGTTACATAGCATAGAGAGGTACTTATGTGTATTGTACGTATAGGTAAGTAGGTAGTAGTATCTACTTTTATTATACATTAGGTATGGAAATTAGTTTACGACCCGCGTCTTCACACGCGGACAACTCAGTTCTCGGTCCCGTGGGATTTTTTGTGAGCGCCTCCTTACTTCGGACGGTACATATAACTGGACAGTAGGTACTCTTTAAACCGACATAGAGAGTAAATACAAGCCTTCAAGCGGCATGAACACAAAAATTTAGTTTACCACAAGCTTGACACTTGCTCACCGGCATTCCTCTACCTACAATTCTCCACTAGGAATCCGCAGTGTAGGCCAGCCGTTGCCCAGGCGTCAATAAATATACAAAATATTAAACTGCACATCAAAGTATCTAAATGCACAACAAATGTTTGTATCAAAAATTCTACCTAGCGGATGACATTGTGCTTTCTGTCCACTTGCACTGGTTCCTTATCTAAATTTAAAAAAACATCTTGAACCCTGTACCAAAATATTCCAAAACCCTGTGTTCCAGGAAAGTAAGGTTTGAATTCCCATCTTACCTATAAACAGAGAGGACATCGAGGACAAAAGACGCGAGTGTATTTATTCTATTATACGTGTAGAAAAAAACTCGGACCACTAACTCCGCGTGGGCGTAGATCGTGTCTATGATTTCTAATAATGTTAATATGTCAGGAATGGATATTACGTGATAGTGTATCGGGAGTAACATTGTCTATATGTTAGTGAACGGCTTTCCGGGGGCTCTGGCGGTAGGCGGGCACATTATGAGCTCCCATTTATTTTACTTAGCTCCTCGATAGTGAATATCGAGCCGATTCATCTGCGCTGGCGCTGTTTCGCCGTATGTTAATGTTCTTATGTTTGTGTATGAACAGGCGGCCCCGAGATCGCCGATAGTGGGGTTCATTGCTATGGTTTTGGTCTTTTCTTTCCTATTTGTTAGCATTCGTGAGATCGTGCTGGATTTTGTTGACTTTATTTTTCCGTATACAATAGTTGGAAGTACTACGAAAAAGTTTCTGGGACCTACGGAGTTATGTAGTTATTTAGAAGCATACAATTCTTTTATTCCGGAAGGGAAGAACACTGCATTCAAATATTGTGGCTGATGATGATGATATCTTAACTTTAACCAAATCTTTACTGCAATCTCAAATAATGGGTTTTCTAAATGGGTTGTTCGAGCGACACTTACGGTAACGTCTCGTACATTACTACTTTTTTACCATGATCATCATACTTTTTTTACATCATACTCATAGATCTAATTACTTTTTTTTACCACGATCCTGCCATTGTATTAGAAAAAAAAAGACTCAAAACGTTTCTTTCAACTGAACATATCCCTAGAACCAGGGACCATTAATAATTTAATGCCCTGTGTATCGATTTGCAGTAGGTACAGTCGAACAATCTGATTCGTGACCCATTTAGTAGATATTTTCTTTAAATACGACAAAGAGAATGGATGAAAGGCGATTGACGAAAGAGATTTATATGGGTGATGTAATGGGCCGAGTGAGTAGAGGTCGCCTCAGAAGGACAT